>CAUYQU010007995.1:0-46898 GCA_963574635.1 Cheracebus regulus | reverse complement strand
GGGCTCCTCCACTGGGAATGTCCTGGTCCGTGGGCAGCGAAAATTTATTGGTAAGTGTGGCGTCCACTGGCTCTTTGCGCTTTTACTGGGAGCTGCAATCCTGAGCTGCTAGTGATCGGCCATCTTGGATCTCTCTCCCTTTGAAAACATTTTATTAACTTTGTTATTATAATCATTATTAGCTACTTTAACAACTGAAAGTCTTGAATAAAGTCTTTTTTGGTAGGAAAGACAAAGGTAGAAAAAAACTTTGTTAACTTAAATACTGCAAAAAATAAAAGACATAAAAATGAAGATATAATTAGAATCATTCCACTTGTTCTTTTTCTAGTTTTAGTCTATATAGTCATATCTCATATTATATGCTAATTATGTTAAAAATAATGATTAATTCACAAACCCAATCCATACTTGTGAACTTTGTGGATTCTTAACTTTTCAATACATTCTCAAAGCTTAAGAACCTATGTTTTAGCTAGAATTTAATAAAATAATATGACTATAGATCTCTCCTTCTGGAAGTGTATTTGACACGAAAGTTGCCATGATTTAGGAAAAACAATAGTTGATATGTACTATTTACTTAAATATCTGTGCATTCCATGGTTAGCTTTTGATAATCTATATTTTCTCACAGCTTCTCTATAATTTGTCATCACTCAGCTTATTGCCCATATTCATGCACTTTACCATGTCAAAACTTATAGAAACAATAAAAATAGTTGTTCAAATTCTTGGCAATCATATTTTTAAAAGTGTCATTAAGTACAAACCATTTTAATAGGATGCATTCGTTTTAAGTAAAATGAAATATGATTTCCTATAAATATTAATAATTTTTAGTTTCTTTATTGTCTCAAACTACTACATCAAAACTCACAGAAGAAATAAAGTATTTCTTAGTTACAAAGTATATTTTGGAGGATGACTGTTAATGCTTTATCATAATAGGCCTCACTGGATAATACTTGCTAATTTTTATCTTTTCTTCAGATTTTATTTCATTTAAAGGGTTTCCCAGAAGAATTTGACTTATACTTTTCATTTATTTTGGTTACTATATTTAATTTTATATTAACTGAAATATCTTTTATTTGTGAGAGTATGACATTTATATAAATTAATTTGCCTGGCACACAGCTGTTTAAGGTGTTTCATGTATTCATTAAACAAATTAAGTAACAGATGCATCTAAATATGAAAATATCACCTCAAAATTTAAATGAAAGTAATGCTCTAAATCTCAGAGAAAACCAATTAAATATATATTCAGAATTTATGTATATATGTGATTTATTTACAAATAGATACACAAATATATTTACATAAATGAATTTGCACTGTATGTACTCTTCTGTAACTTTTTATTTTTGTTTATTATCAGTTTTTTAAAACTTGATACAGTTATTTCTACCTTATGTTTCAGTGGCTGCACATTTTCATTAAGTGGATATATCATAAATTACTTAATCATTTTAACTTTGTTGAATATAACCCCCTTCTAAAGGTGATGGCTACTACTTAATTCCACAGATTAATCTCATTCAGACATTCTGGCCCATTATTAATGGATCTTCTGGAGTTTTGAGAGAAATCAGAAATCATTTTTATAAGAGCATGTTTCTTTTTCATGAGACAGATACACTTTCATCTTCCTAAGAATATTATGAATCTTTTAATAAGTTCTCTTTCTTAAGTGTACATTTAATCTTGGTTTAAAAATGCTTATGTGAGATCAAAACTTTAGTATTTTTAAGTATTCTTTTATTTTGAGGTTTCTGCTGTAGCTGAACTTAATCCTAACTGATTGAGGTACATTTTGCCAATCAGTATTGAATACAACTCTGAAAAGCTGTATCAATTTACATGCCCAGGAATGTTGTATGAGATATCTTGATTAACTTTTTACCTCTGTAGAAATGATGTATTTTATATTATACTTCATAAGTAGGAAATATAAAATATTTTCAAGGATATCCCTTTTTTTGCATTTTCTTTTTATGACCATTTACCATTTTTCTATTTTGATGTCTGCCATTGTCTATGGATTTGTAAGGTGTATTTTTTTTATTAAGGCTAGTACATATTAACAATAAATGTGCATTACAAATATATTTTTCTAATTTACTATTTGTTAATTAAATTAATGATGCATTTTTTTTCTATAAAGGAATTATGAAGTTTTATATAGTCAAAAGAAATTCTTCATTAGTCAATTAAGCCACTGCAAAATCTTTTTCTTCCATGTAAGGAGTTGCAGAGATATCTACCCCCTTTACTGCACCAAGTGGAAGCAATGATTGAGGATATATAGCTCAAAGAAAAGGGCAGTGCCCTGAGCAGCTGTTGACACTCAGAAAGAATGGGAGAAAACCATACACTGAATGCTGGCCATGGGTACTTTCCTACCCAGATGGATTTCCCATTGTTTCAAATGCATTTTTAATTAATAGCTTTCACAAACTAGCAAAAAAGGAATCTCAAAAATAAAAAATAACAAACACACTGTTGAGATTCTCCCAATATTTTAGAAAAGCCATCACTATGAAAGTAAAACCCCAAAGAGTGGCAGTATCTTGTGATAGTTAAGAACAAGGACTCTGCCAGAGCATATGGGCTCAAATCTTGTCACTGCTAATTGCTGTGTGAACTTAGGTAAGTTTCTCTATATCTCTGTGTCTGCTTCTGAATTTATAAAATGTCATTACCAGTAGTAATTACCTCTCAGGGTAGTATTGAGGAATAAACACATGCATATGCATACATATCTATTACACACATATGTAAAATTATAAATATTATTCAATAGTTATAAAATATTTGGGCCAACACTCAGTGTTGTAAACCAAAAATTAAATTGTAAGTCCTCCACCAAACTAAATAGACACCTCTTTGGCCAAGGGGATTCCAAAGAAAACCCGAAACAGTAGTTCAGACCATCATGGAAAGGGAGGTTGGAAATGCCTCATTATACTCCCTCCCTTTGGAGTTTAGACACAACTGATTAGCATTAATATTAAAATACAGAACAAAAGATGAACAAGCAGACTCTACATAGCATAAGAAACTAAATTCCAAACTGACCCTGGTATAGCATTACATAACAGATAGCAGGTCCTGAGGAAAATCAGTGTTTTATCTTAAATAATATTTCTCTGACATATTGTGGGATGACCCTCCAAAGCCACCTCTTGTGGGGGAAATTTATAATCTGTAGATATTATACTTCCTTTTCCAGGTGTTTTCTTGATCGAAGAGACATTTAAGGAAGAGTCTGACACTTCATTAAATGTCTCCAGGATCAAAGATTTAAAATCCTGATAAGAGACATTTACCATCTATTCCTTCTGAACCCTGTTACCTGGAAGCTTTGTCTACATAATAAGAACCTTTCCTTCCACAAGACTCATCTTATCTTAACTGAAGCATTTTTTTTTCTGCTGAATTCAACTCTTCAGGCAGGTCTTAATTTTTTCAACCAATTGCCAATCAGGAAATCTTGAAATCCATCTGTGGGCTCCCATTTTGAGATGGCCCAACTTTCTGGGCCAAACCAATGTATGCTTTACATGTATTAATTTATATCTCTGCCTATATCTTATGTGTCCCTAAAAGATGTAAAACCAAGATGTAACCTTGGGACATCTTGCAGTTGTGTCTTGGGACATGGTCACTCATATTTGGCTCAGAATAAACCTCTTCAAATATTTTAAATAGTCTTGCTTTTGTCAAAAACAGGCAGTGATTTATAAATAAAAATATAATAAATAAACTTCAGAACAAGGGACCTACAAAAGAAAAAGCACAAATAAAGAGACGTTATAAAAAGATGATAGAGGAGAAGGATGCCAGTATAGCTGTCACTAGACTCAGGGACAGGCTGTTATAAAAAAATAATGACTAAAGATCTTGAAAATGAATTCTCATTGACACTTGTAGTGTTTCTTTAAACAACTCTAAAGTAGTCGATTGCTCTTGAGAACACATTTGGAAATCTCTTAGTTTAGAATAAATTCCAGAGACATTCTAGTTTTATATTGGTAAAGATAAATGTTTTGTTTTTTTTCCCTTTTCTGAACAGTCATCTTTGCTACTATTGTGTATCTCTATGAAGATAGTTACATGCAGATTTCCCCTATCTCTCTCCTAATCTTCTCTACCTCTAAATATAGTTTGAGTATATTAGTAAATTTCCCCACCAGATCACAGATACTACTGCCAATTTTAAGGCACTGGGCTAGAGAAAAAATAATGAAATTATTACATTTATATGTGACCTTTTAATGTATCTCAGACCCCAGCAATGCTTCTATATATTCTTCATCCAAATTAAAGTGTATTATCAGGCTAATAGGTTCTACCAGAATTTTTTCCACCAAAGAAGATCAAAATATTTTACTCCAAAATGTATTTCTTTGACATATTTTGAGATGGCTCTACAGAAAAAGAGCAAATAGAACTAGCCTTGCAAAAGTTGTCTTTTGGGGGGCAGATTTACAACTGTAGAGAATTTATATTGATCCAGCTAGTTTTTTTCTGAAGCGTTTTCTAGTCCAGATCTAGAAAATAATTAGCTGAGAGCCTGAAACCATTAAATATCTGAAAAAAAAAATATTTATCATCTATTCACTTTGAGGGCTGCTAATCTGTGAGGTTTGATCTACATAACAAAACCACCTTTGTTAGCCAAGTCTCCTCTCTCTCCCTCCCATAAACTGTCATATCACTCTAACCTAATACACCACCTTAATCCATTTCCAGAGTCCTCATTCTTACTGTAACCTTAAAATGGTACCAAAGTTTCTGAATCTCATTAGGGGATTGGGATAATTACTCTGGTTCTCCCTCATGTGCACGTTAATAAAATTGTATGCCTTTTTTCTAAATAATCTGCCTTTTTTGAGCTGACTTTTTAGCAAAAACTTTAGAGGGTAAAGGGAAAGTTTTTCCTTGGCCCCTACACTACTTTTATAGGGAAAGTTGAGTATTCATTCTCATTATCTTTCATCATTTTTTTCCAAATTATACCGCAGGTGATAAAAAATTAATCAAAGCATGCATTCTGCTATTGTCACTATTCCCTAGTTGTAGTGTTAGTGGAGATTATTTTCCTTATGTTTCCCCGTGTTTGGTTGTTTTTAACCAGTCCTTCTGAGTTGTAAGCCAGGTTTTACAAAGCTGTCTTTTCAAAATAACTCGCTTGATTTACATAATGAACTATTGTAATATATTTTCTATTATTGAACCACTTTTGTATTCTCTCAATACATCCAATTATTCATTATGAATCGTTTATTATAAGACTTATTTTGATTTTCTGATAATCAGTTCAAATTTTAAAAATACATTTGATAATATAAAATACCAATATTCCCTACACCTCAGACTGAAACGCACTCTCCACATTACAATATAATGATCCAATGTTTTAGTTAGAGTTGTAACTGTCAGAAATCTAAAAACAATAGAATTTAATTATACTGTATGTAAATCAAAAGGTATCTGAGAAAGATCTCAATCAATTCAGAAAATTTATTTTCCCAAGGTTAAGAACACACCCAAGATACAACCTCAGGAGTTTCTGATGACATTTGCTGAAGATGGCTGGAGCACAACTTGGTTTTATATATTTTAGGGAGATATGAGATATCAACCAATATATTTAAAATGTACATTGGTTCAATCCAGGAAAGGCAGGAGAACTTGAAGTGGGGAGGGGGCTTCCAGGTCATAGGTAGATAAGAGACAAATGGTTGCATTGTTCTGAGTTTCTGATTAGCCTTTCACTGAATGCACAATTTATAGGAATAGTCACTTATGCCTTAGTCTGGCTTAGTGAAATAATAGAGCAAAGGAAACCATCAAATATGCATTTGTCTTTTATGTGAGAAGAGGAATGGCTTTGAGTTCTCCCTTTCTTTTGTCCATAAGAAATTTCCTTGTGGGCAAATTGTGAGAGTTATGCAGCTTTTTTTTTTTTTTTGGTAAATTCTTGTAGCTATTTTATTTAAAAGTAGAATGGGAGACAGGTTTGCCCGATATATTTCCCAGCTTGCCTTTTCCCTTTGGTGTAGTGATTTTGAAGAGATTTATTTTTCTTCATACTTATAAACCAAAAATAAAACTCTAAGCACCCTAACTATCTGAATGAACCCCCTCCTCTCAGCCAAGCACATTCCAAAATTTACCTGAAAAACTGGTCCAGGCCGTGATGGGAAGGGAGAGTAAGATATGCCTCATTGCCATTAACTTAACACAGACCTTAAGACTGACAGAATAGACTCTTTAAGATGGATAAGAGACACTTAGAATCTATTCTCTCTGAAGCTGGCTACCAGGAAGCTTCATTTGCATGTTAAATCCTTGGTCTCCACAATCCCTAATCTTAACCCAGACATTTCTTTCTCTTGGTAACAGCTCAACCAACTTCCAGTCTGAAAAGTTTTTAATCTGTCCATGACCTGGAAGCCTCTGCTTCCAGTTGTCCTGCCTTTCTAAACCAAACCAATGTACACCTTATATGTATTGTTAATTGATGTCTTATGTCTCTCTAAAATGTATACAACCAAGTTGTGGCCAATCCACCTTGGACACATTTCATCAGGATATCTTAAGGCTGTGTCACAGTCATGTCCATAACCTTGGCAAAATAAACTCATTCATTGATTGAAGCTTGCCTCAAGTACTTTTTGGTTCACAACACTAAATGAAGTATGCAAATCGTATTACATAAATTGTACTTATATTTGCTCTAAGTCAATGTAACAATAATAGGAACACCAGTAGTACAACTAAGAATGTACAGGACCTAGGTACTGTTCTAAGGAATTGATACATATTAATGCATTTAATCTTTATAACAACTATATATGGAATTAGGTATAGTTACATTTCCATTTTACAGATGGGAAATCTTGAGCAATGGAAGGTTCAAATAACTTGCACAAGGTTATATAGCTAGTAAGAGGTAAGCTAGAAATGATATCTTAAAGAAAGAAACAAGGAGTAAAGTTAAAATAAGTGGATTATCTCACAGAACTTCCAGTACCATTTTTGATTATATTATTTTGACTATGCTGTATCTGTTCATGATTTGGGGTAGAAGTTGTATCAGCGGTGAGGCAGAGGGTAAGGGGAATGTGATGAGCAACCAAGATACTTCACTAGGATGGTTGCTGTCATTTAGCAACAGCCTTATGACCACAGTGTTCTACAACGAAAACAGTTATTTTCATGCTCCTGGGCTTGGCTGGGCCAGGCTAAACTCCAGGCCTATGATCAGATTCAGGATAACTCCATATCTTTATTCTCAGGCCAAGCCTGCAGAGGCAATAGCTACTAGAAAACTGCTCTTCACTTGGCATATTTCAGAACCAAAAGAGGAGAGGACAAGGAAGCAAATCAAACAAGCAGATTAAAAGTCTCTTCTTGTTCATGCCTTTGGCCCAGCAACTCATAAGACCAAGCCTATCACTAATGAGATCAGAAAATATAATCTAAATACTCTAATGTAATGTACCAAAAGGTCATATGGCAAGGGGCATAGATGTATGATTCTATAACAGAGAGGGAGGAAAGAATTGGAAATCATATTTCAAACATTCATACTACTATGTACATTCATAGGTGATTTTCAGTTTTGTTTTGTATTACTTTGTTTTATTATCTATGTTGAATTTCAGCCTAAGAAATCTATTAGCTTCATAACAAAGAGGAATTATTGCTTTTTATCTACTCTGAAAATATTTAAACAAGATTGATGTATTTCTTTAACATTTGCAAGAACTTAGGTGTAAAACTGTCGTGACCTAATGCTTTTATTCAAATAATTATTAGGTAAAAATTTAAATTTGTTTCTTAAGTTCACTGAGACTTTTAATTTTTTATACTTTATTAATTTATAAATTTATAAATTATTATGTATTTAACTAACATGTTCAAATTTTGTCATTTAACTATATATCATTATATATATACCACATTCAAAATATAGACACATGTATATTTCTTAATAAGACTGATTATAGTTGTGTTGTCTATTATTCATTATTTAATTTATTTAACAAATATATTGCTAAGCTATGAAAATATATCCTTCAAGTTTTAAATTATTCTAATTTTATTTTATACTTTATTTTCCAGTATTATTTTTATTTATCTTATTTGCTATTATTCAATTATTTTAAAAGTGTGTGCTTACATATATATATATTTATATTGTTATACTTTGAAATGCACATTTTTATTAATTGGCTTATTTTTCCCATTCTTTACTGCTGTATCAGGACTATAAATTTATAACCATTGTCATTTGAATTATTGACCTTTCAACTTTTCTTATTACAAAATAATATACTAAACAAATATTCTTAAGGATTACATCACATATGACTTTAATCCTTCCCTGGATAGTAAGAATTAGATGAGACCCAAGAATTAGGTAAAGATTAGATAAATTATTAAGTAGAGAATGGGTTCCTTGTTACTTATATTAACTAAAAATAACAAAAAGAGATTTTATATTTTTTTCTCAACCTGATATTTAAGAGTGTCCTACATTGTTCTTCATTGTGGATTACAACCTTGCTCAATAAAAATAATTTTCTCATCCTGGTTTTAGTACTATTTTAGCCTTGAAGTCTACGTGTCCAAGACTGACATCCCATTCTGTTTTGTGTTTATTTGGCATGTATTGCCCAAGTTCTTACTTTTAAACCACATTTTGTTTATATGGTCTCTTATAAACAGTATGTGGTTCATTTGTTTCTCGTTAATCTTAGAATGAATTATTTCCTATTTACTGGAATTTTTATCATTTATATTTATTTTCATAATTGATGTGTTTGGTTTCATTTTTCTGATATGGATTATAGTCTCTATATGTATATGTTATACTGTTTCAGTAATTTGTATTATTGTCATTTAAAAAAATTTTTAATGATTAGATGGAACATTAGTCAGGATAAGCTAGATACACTTAATACACAATTTTAGAGGTATCATGAATTAATTTTTTTGTTTGTTTTTTGTTTTACTCAATATATAGTCTTTTGCTCATGGACTGCATCACATTTCCAAGACTTCTTCATTCCTGGGCCAAGGCTGATGAGGAAGCCTTTACCTAAAATACTGCCAGTCGAGAGACAAAACAGATTAAGTACAAAGAGAAACATTCAGTGACTCTTAAATTTTTTTAATAATTTGACTTGCCATTAGAAAATCGTATGACAAAGCCTAATACCCAAGAAGTGTGAAAAAGTAACCCTTACCCAGAGAAGGGCTTTTAACATTTGTGATAAATAATAGTATCTGCCAAGAAGATATTTGCCTCTGTTTGTAAAGCAAAAATAAAATTCTAAGTCCTACAACCGACTGAATGAACCCCTCTCTTGGCCAAGTAAATCCCAAATAATCCTGAAAAACTACTTTAGGCGATGATGGAAAGTGGGGGTTGGACATGGCTAACTGCAACCTCTTCCCTTTGGAGTTTAGACACAAATGACCAGCACTAACATTAAAACAGAGGTATTGAGATTAACAAAACAGACTCATTGTAGCAATAAGATACCAAATTTTAACCTGACTCTGGTATAGCATCACATGACAAATAGCAGGCCCTGAGGGAAATCCAAGTGTTTAACCACAGAATACATTTCTTTGAGACACATTAAATGGCCCTGCAAAGCTTTCTCTTGTGAGGTAAATTTGCAATTCATAGAGAATCTCCTTCCCTTACTAGATCTTTTAGAGAATGTCTGACACCGTTTAAGGTCTAGTAAGAGACAGTAACCATGTAGTCTCTCTGAAGTCTGCTACTTGGAGGGTTCATCTACATGAGAAGAACCTTGGTTTCCATAACTCCCTTATTAAAACTCAATCATTTCTTTATGCTGAATTCAACTTTTCAGCCTAGGCTTAACTCTTTCAACCAATTGCCAATCAGGTAATTTTGAATCTACCTATGACATGAAAGTCACCAGTTTCATGCCCTGGCTATTTCTTCCCTTTCTGATTTGTTTAATTAGTCTGGTGTTGTACAGCAAAATAAACATCTTACAATCACTTTTCTGATTTAATTTTCTCATTTCTGCCTTTTGACTTTATTTATTAAAAAAAAAATTCAGTCTTTGTAGCTACCTTTGTCATACCGTCAGTATCCTTATGTCACTTGTGTTTTATTAAAATTAATTCCTTAACTAGAGAACTTTTTTTGGTTTTGTTTTTGTTCAAGATTGCCATTAATCAATTAGTCTTTTTAAATGATTTTGTGTAATATAGATGATCTATTGCCTTCACTAAGAAATAAGTATATGCCAAATTATGATATTAAAATTTTACTTTGCAAACTTTTTGCATTAGAAAAATAGATATTTCATACTATGATCTTTTGGATGGTCATGTTCTGGAGAATAAAACTGAGATAAGTTAAGTCATAGTCTTCTTTATTAGCTAAGTAGTACTCCATTGTCTATACATAACACATTTTCTTCATCCATTCATTTGTTGATGGTCACTTAAATTGCTGCCAAATCTTAGCTATTGTGAACAGTGCTACAACAAACATGGGAGTTCAGATATCTCTTTGGTATGCTTTGTACCAAATTTGTAGTCTTTTTTTCCTCACCACCCTCCCACATTTCCCCCAAGTCCACAGAGTCCATCGTATTCTAATGTCTTTCCCTCCTCATTGCTTTGGCAACCCACAATTCTGCGGGATAGAGGGAGGAGGAATGGAGTGGTAGTGTTTAATAGGTACAGAGGTTCAGTTGTGAACGATAAAAAGATTTTGGAGATGGATGGTGATTACAATTGTACAACAATGTGAATGTACTTAATGTCATAGAACTATATAAAGAAAAATCGTTATAATGGTATATTTTATGTTTATTTTACCACAATAAAAAAATAAATAGGTAAATGAAATGCATAGAACACAGTGATAATTAAGAAGATTAAATGTTTTAAAATATAGAACCCACGTATGATTCAACCATGTATCTTTATTAGGCTAAAAGTCAATTAGTTTCCTAAGTTTAGGGAATATATATAGGTCTGTAACACTTTTTGTGAGAGAACAAGTACAAATAAGCTATGAAGGACAGTCATTATGTGAAGATATGATTGACAACTCAATACATGATGCACAATGCTCTCAAAA
Organism: Cheracebus regulus; assembly: GCA_963574635.1. Classification (NCBI taxonomy): domain Eukaryota; kingdom Metazoa; phylum Chordata; class Mammalia; order Primates; family Pitheciidae; genus Cheracebus; species Cheracebus regulus. Next base: position 35,740 of record CAUYQU010007995.1, on the reverse strand, counting down.
ATTGCATTCAAAATATACTGCTTAAATTGTTCCTATAATAGAAATTTTGATTGGTTCATTATTCTATTACAATTGAAGGAAGGTTACAGAATTTCTGCTTTCATGCAACTAAATTTTCCAATTGCCTCATAATATGCTTTACTAGTCAGGGTTCTCCAGAGAAACAGAACAAATTGGTTACATATTTAGAGAGAAAAATATATTTATTATAAGAAATTGGCTTATTAAATAATGGAAGCAGGGAAGTTCCAAGATCCACAGTCAGAAAGCTGAAGATGACGAAAGCCAATGCAGTTCCAGTCTGAGCACAAAGGACTGAAAAAATGAGAGGCAATGGAATAACTTCCAATCTGAGTTCAAAATCTTCATAGCTAGGAGAGCCAGTGGTGTAAGCTCCAGTTCAAAATTTGTTTGGCTTGAAACCCAAGAGGTGATTTTCAATTCCAATTAGAAAGCAGGAAAAGACTAATTCCCAGCTCAAGCAGTCATGGAGAAAGAGTTTTCTCTTACTCAGCCTTTTTGTATTTAGGTCTTCAACTGACTGAATGAGGCCACTCCATACTATGGAAGGCATTCTGCTTTACTCAGGCTACCTATTCAAATGTCAGTCTCATCCAGAACCCTCTGACGGCCACACTCAGAATAATGTTTGACCAAATATCTGGATACCCTGTGATCCAGTGAAATTGACACATAAAATCAGCCATCCCAAGTTGACCCCTTGTCAATTTGGCACCCATATACATCTCCCTAAACCATATGCAATTTCTAAATGAAGATAATAACAAGGTTACATAATATAATATTATATATATATATATATAGTAATATAATACAACTATACTGCATACAAGTGAAAATCCAACTAATCTCTTCTCCAGAAGAGGTAAAATTTTTGAGTGATGTTTACTTTGAGTAATGTTTTCTCCTGTTCTTGATACCCCATAACTTATATAATTTAAAATGAACAATATTTAAATAATTTAAAGTCAATATATCTTATGTTACATGATAAGGAAATAGGAATACAAAGATAGTTGCTTGATACATACATGCACAAACATATTCATAACAAAGAGGAAATATGCTTGACAATTATGGTCCTCATTTCTATAGCTGGTCAAGTGGTCATAGCTGGTATTTATGAAAACCCTCATCCACTACCCATCCTGCATCCCCTTTGCCTTTAGCACGCATCTCAGTAAGCAGTGTTTTTTTAAACCAGTGGAGTGACCCAAACTTTCATTTCTGAAGGGTCTGAGCCATTAGTAGTCCTGCCTGCATCAGGTTGCGATTGCTTTCCATTAAATTTAATCACAGGGCATGATAATACTAAGAAATAGCCTGAGGGAATTATTTCCTATATTCTAGACATAATCATCTTTACCTTCATTGTGGAGTAATACTCCAATTACCACTTGGTAGACGGCATTAGTTGCCACAGCCAGTATAGTAATTTCCTCCTTTGCCTGTTGATTCAGAGGCATGAGGAGCTCAAGGTGACCTAGAAGCCGTCTTACTTTTCAATAAAATCATTGTTGTATGAAAGTATTCATCATTTTGGAACTAAGATATCTAGTTAACAGAACATACCATCTCAGCTATATGAAGCAAAAAAAAAAAAAAAAATTGCTTAGTTGATCAGTAGGGGAAATAGTGAGTGATGACACTCTCATTTCCACCTTTGGATTTCTGGATCCATCAATCTTGACTATGGGAGAAATAGAATATGTTGGACTCTGACGTATAGCGCATACAGTCTTCTATAAAAGTTTTCTCATGCCTTGTAAAGTATTGGTACCTAACTGGTTCTGTGAGTCTTCAATCGACCAAATTGTCAAACCATCTGCTTTAGAATTGTAGGAAGTATAGTAAGATTGACACGTTCCATGATCATGGGCCCATTTCTGCTTTTTATTTACTATGAAGTGAGTTTCTTAGTTAGAAGCAGTTCTACGTGAGATACTATGATAGTGGATAAGGCATTTTGTAAGTCTGTGAATGGCAGTTTTGGCAAAAGTATTGTGTGAACAGAAGGCAAATCTGTATCCAGAGTGTCTATTACAATAAAAACAAAACATTACCATTTCCATGCTAGGAAGAGTGCAGTATATTCAACTGGCCACCAGGTAGCTGGCTGATCACCTTGTGGAAGGGAGCCATGTAGAGTACTCAGTATTGTTCTCTGCTGCTGACAGATTGTGCATTCAGCAGTGCCAAAACCAGTTCAGCTTTGGTGGGTGAAACCACATGTTGCTAAACCCACCCATAGCCTCTAACTCTGCCACCAAAGACACTTTTTTTTATGAACTCCTTAGGAAATGGCAGTGGTGGCTAGGGAAAGGGGTTAATATCCACAGAATGGATTGTCCTATGTACTTGATTATTAAAATTATTTTCTGCTGTGGTAGCTCTTTGATTAGCATTTATATAGGACACAAGTATTTTCACTTTTTTTTTTTTGCCCATTCAGAGATGCCTATCCACATATGTATTTCCCAAGTTTTCCTGTCACTAATTTTTCAACCACATTTTTTCACAGGTTCTGAACACTTAACCATGGGCAACTTCTTCATGTAACATATTCTTGCCCTCAGAACCTGCTTTAGTTTGATCACATACATACCACTTCCATTTGATGATTAAGTGCCATTATGCATACCCAACTTTATGGCTTGGTGAGTCAGACAACACAGTTTATGATGGGCATCTCAGTACATGGTAACTTGGTGGCCCAGTGTCAAGTGTTCAGTTTCTGCTAAGGCCCAATAGCAGGTCAAATGCAATCTCTCAAAAGGAGAGTAGTTATATATGGATTATGGCAGGGTCCTACTCTGAAATCGTAAAGGTCTCTGTTGTGATTCACTTATGGTGGCCTGCCAAAGGCTTCAAACGACATCCTTATGGGCCACTGACACCTCAATACCATTGGATCTGCTGGGTCATATAGAATTGTTTGACAAACATCTGGGCATTCCATGGGTCAGTCAAGTTGCTGTATAAAACTAAGTGTTTCAAACCTTGATCTTAGGAATCGAATTACTCACAGTTGCTCTTTCCTGTTGCTGTGCATTTAGATGCTACTTCTTATAACCTTAATTTTCTTCAGAAAATGAACAAGTAGAAGAGTTAAATTGAATTCATTCACCTTACTAAGTTATGAATGTCAAAAAAGACAATTACAGGTTATCTCTTGTGCATCCTATTTGAAATATAGTATACTTACAGATATATAAGTACCCTTTGAAATCATGTGGTCCAATCTCCTATCCAATACAGGCCATAGTAAAAAAAAAAAATCACACCTTAAAATGTATCACATCTTATATTGTTTTTATCTTAGGCTGGTGATATTTTATGTGGTTTTGTTTTTATACTGAATCACCTAAACCTTCACATTGGATTTGGACTTCCAGCTCTAAAATTACTAGCTTAATATGTTCTAATCAGAAATGGGACATAGACATGTTGACACATCTTTTTGGCCATATACTTCTTCCCATCTCTCTATGAAGATCTATTTGTGTAGTACTTATTTTGACTTACCCCATATTTAAAAAATTTACAATGCTTACTGACCTACATCTTCAAATACATGATTTGACTGACTATTCAAATTTTAACCAGTAGTTTTGGTATTTCTTAGACATCTCCAAGGTTAAATTAAAAAAAAAATAGAAGTCTGAAGGAAACTATATGCTTAACCAGAGCTTTCTTATGTGAGCAGTCTTTTGTTGGTATTCCAATCACAGAAATGTATTGTTTGCAAAACGAGAAAGTTTACTTTGTCAGGCTACTAAAAGCTGTTTTTGTTTCAAGGATGATGAAAATGGAAATGATGATTGACATTGACTGAACTTATAAAAGATCAATGTATATAACAGAATGTTGATTTACTAATTTACATTTGTGAAATTTTTTTTAGTAATCAGAATACCATATTAAGAACACAAAAATCACAGAATCAGGGTTAAGTAGACAACTGTGTTAGTAATCAGAAGACAAATTAATGATCATAAAATCAGAGCAAAGGGTATTACCCTAGAAAGGCAATTTCTCCACATGTCGAATATTGTTATGACTAATCTGAGCCACAATAGAATGTATATATGTTTTTCAGTTTCCCATGCCTAAATGTTAACATCCTTCTGTTATCAAATATCTTTAGGAGATGTGATGATATGATTAATTATAGGATAGATTTCTTTATTTATATTCTAATTTATTCTCAGTACTACTAATAATATTTCTTCATCTGTTGGAGTAAAGTCCTTTCCAGAGCTTCATAAATCACATGTTTAAAATGATCTCAGTTGTGTTGCTAAGGCAGAAATTTAAAGGTCTTATTTATCTTTCTAATATCAAGAACAGTGTGCAGTTCCCAGTAACTACTCAATAAATTTTTTTTTCAATAAATATTTTTGAATTATATTCTGAATACTGTTCTTAGAGGTAGACATTAACTCTATTCCTATACATTGATATTTAAATACTTGACGGATTATTGGCATATGCTTTGAAAGGTTAAAACATATTTCAATTCATGTTTATGAGCTAATTTTGCAGTTCTCTATCATCAGCTGACTGTGTGATGTATTCCTCTCTAATTGATATTGTATTATACTGGGAAGATGATTTTTGAAATTCTGCAGTGTTTACATTTAAAAATTTATAAATATTTATAAATATCAAGAAATGGAGTACTTCATTTCTGAAATGAAATAGAAATCCTAGAAGGTATTATAAAAAGCTTAAGTTGTTCAGCGAAATATTTTTTGTATTCCCTATGAGTTCACAGTAGAATGGAAAAATAGAAAGTGGCAATAAGAATTTAAGTCATTTTGTCAAGCACATATTCATTTTAAATGTAGTACTCTGAAGTGTCAGCTAATTTTCTTTGTTTTTTAATATAGCATATAATTTTCCTAATGCTTTTCAAAAACAAAAACAAAGAAAAACTTTCCAGTAAACAAAAATCTTGTATCTACTTTTTAATTTTTAACAGCTTACTTATACATATTGTACAATATATTCATTTAAAGAATACAATTTGACATTTTTTAGTATATTCACAGAGTTGTGCAAACATCAGCACAATCAAACATTAAAACATTTCCATAATCCTACTGATACAGGAGTTAAGAAGAAATTACTTAGGCAGATAGTGTGGATACAAAAGTCCTCAGTAAGGTTTTCCTTTTAATGAAAATCAGCCCCAAATTATTTTCCTTTCTAACAGAGCAACCTGTAAAATTGAGATGGAGACACAGATGCCAGCAGTTGTGCCAATCTATTCAAGATGACGGCTCCATCTTCCATTCTCTTTGTCAGCTGTGTGTTTAGTAAGGAACAGACAAGATGGCACCAACAAAGGGGAAAGTTTATTTGCATAAGTTTAGGGTGGGGCAGCCAGCATTCCTGTCACACTATGTAAATGTCATACTTGAACAAATCAATCTGTGAGCCCTATGTAAATCAGACACTGCCTCCTCAAGCCTGACTATAATATCTGGTGAATTTGCATCTGGCCAGTCTTTCCTCTTAGAAGTTTCCTCTCTCTCTCTAGAGAGATATTTTTGTTTCTCTTTCTCTTTATTTTGCCTATTAAACCTCCACTCCTAAACTCCCTGGGTCTGTTTTTGTCCTAAATTTTTCTGGCATAAAACAACAAACCCTGGGTATTTACTCCAATGTGGCTGTTCTATGTTGGGGGCTCCTCTGGGATACCAAGGTGCAACATTCACCAGAACAGTTAGTAGAGGAGCAAACTCCAACCCCGTCCTTTCATTTCAAGGCTCTTGGCTTCCATTTTGGAACCAGATCAAATCAACAACAGGCATCCATCAGCCAGTTAAAAACATGGGTAGCCTGGCTGCCATTTTTAAAGTTTCAGTTAAGAGGCTTACAGGGGAGAACACAGAGAATCCTTCAGTGCCCATGGGTTGCTGGGTAGGTTGGCCATGTTTGAACCAGCTTCCTTTCATGGAGGACATAGCCATCATGTGGGGCTGGAAGATGTTCTGAAGAAACTGAGGATTTCTGGCTGGCACTATGCCCTGGTATTATTCAAAGCCTTGTAGACTGACCCCAGCCTCCAATCAACGAATGGGGTGTTGGCAACAGGATCTCCAACTTTTCTATTTCCTCATTTCCTGTCAGCTACCACCGTTATCTTCTATCCTCTCTATGTAGGCAATGTGCGGGAAGTTTTATAGTTCAGGGAAGTAATTTTGTTAGGCAAGATCACAGAATGTCATAGTAGCTGGGGTTATTACTCAAGGGAAGGTGTCTTTGTGATTTTCTAGAAACAGAGGGTTCCCCTCCATCCCCGCCCCGTCCCTCAGTGAGCCTCTCTGCCCTTGGTCTGGAGAGTACATGACATGTCAAGGTCAACAGTGCCACCTAGTGGAATAAGGATTCTCTCCATGAGGCACATTTTTGGTCCTTTATTGAAACACCCTAGCTTCCATATTATCTTCCCTTTTCATGTCTCTCTACTAGAAACCAGGATTTATGTGGCTCTGTGAACAGGAATGCTCTGCTTTTAACAATTAGAAGTAAAATGTTCTCAGGAAAACAGCCAGTCCCTATGTTCCTTTAAGGTACCTGTTCTGCCTCCAATTAGAATGATACTTAATTAGTGAGGGGATTTTTAAGTTCAGAAGTTAACTGGAATCATTCTCTAAGGGTAAACAATTTAGCACAGGCTGTAATAGCGGGAGATACTGCTCAAACCAGCACACTTTCTCTATTAATAAGGGAAGTGCAACAGTTGCCCAAATGCAACGGTCACATAGTCTGTCTGTCTGGAGTCATGCCTGCAGCCATGGCTGGCATGTTCGACAAGGTGTTGGAACCCATGAACCACAGAAGAAAACAGCAGTGAGGATACCCCCACTGTCTTTCTCTCTACTCTGGGTCACACCAAAAGGAAGAAGATTAAAGAGACATCTATTTCTCATGTCTCTTTCTAGATGAGTACCATCTTCAGCCTGCACTCCCCCTGGAGTGTATTCTGAAGCACTGGGACTCCTTTCACCCTGAGATTTTAAAGAAAAAGCAACTCATTTTCTTCTGCACAGGGATGTGGCCTTCTCATCCTCTTGAACCATCCTGGCCTGCCAAGGGGTGCCTTGATGGTAATATTATCCAACAATTAGACCTTTTGTGAAGATGGGAGGGCAAATGGCCCAAGGTCTCTTGTGTACAGGCTTTCATTGCCCTGCAAGACAACCCAGACCTTTGCAAACATTGCACAATCAACCAAGCCCTTTTAGCAATCATATCAGGCAGGCCTAAAGAGAAAAATTCCCCCAAAGTAGAGAAGAAACTTCCAGGTAAACAATTGAGGGATCTCTCTTATTTGGGCCCCCCTCAAGTTTCCTTCTTATTACGGGAACTTAGGCAAATACAGAAAGACTTAGGCTGACTTTCTAATGACTCTGATAGGTATATAGACGCTTTCCAAAATTTAACTCTGGTGCTTGACCTCTCATGAAGGACGTTATGTTGCTTCTAAGACAAACTGTAACTGCCGCTGAAAAATAAGCATTTCTGCAGGCAGCAGAGAATTTCAGAGATGAGCAATATGTCTTCCACAGTAGGCCAAATGGAAGAGAAACTAGGGGAAACACCATTGCCAATACAAAGAGAGGCAGTACCTCTGGACAACCCTAATTGGAACCCACAAACTTTTCTATGGTATTTTTCCTTCTTTCATGATTTAAAATGGCTCCTATCTTTTCTTTTATAATGTTCATCTAAACTAGGAAAAGTTAATTTTCCACACCTTTAATTTAAATGAGTTGAGCTTGGGGAAAGGAAACCCAGAAGACTGACATGCTGGCAAAAGGGTAAAAGTTATTTTTACCAGCTGGGCTTTTAGCTTATCTCTCCCTGTGGAAACCAGTAAATGAGATAATAAAGATCATTGTTTATATTCTCTTTAAAATTTTAATGAAAAAGGATTTGTGAAGTTGGTCTTAAGCTGTAACCAATCTGGTATGCTTGGTGTGTCTGTATGGTTCTGTCAAAAGAAAGGATATCTTTAGTTAGGGTGCAGACTCAGGTCCATATAAGCCTGCTGTTCAAGCCAGCCCAACAATATGGTCAGTAACAAACAAACTTGGCTACAGGCCTCCATCTTGTTTCATGTCCTTGGGAATATGACCTGTAACCACATGACAATACTTTGTTTTAGTCTCTGCCATTTTACAATGGTGGCTGTCTTCTTGTGCTAAGTTAGTTCCTGGTGAGGGCCACAAAATCAGATAAGCCAGTTTATCAGTAAGGTGGTATCTCATTGTGGCTTTAATTTGCATTTTCTGACAATTAGTGATGTTAAGCATTTTTTTATATGTTTGCTGGCCATTTGTATATCTTATTTTGAGAAATGTCTATTCATTTTACTACTTTTTGATAAGATTGCTTTTTCTTTCCATTTCTTTGAGTTCTTCATAAATTCTGGATATTAGTCTCTTGTAGGATGCATAGTTTGCAGATATTTTCCCAATTCTGTGGAAAGTCTTTTACTCTAATAAATAAAAATATATATATTTAATATATAAAATTTATATAAACATATGTATTTAACATATAAATATATATAAACATATATATTTCTATTACATATATGTTTATGTTCCTATATATTTACTATATATGTAAATATGTTTATGTTTCTGTATATTTAACATATATGTATATCATATATACATATATGTATATATGTTTAATATATATACATATACATATTTTATATTTTATATAAAATGTATGTATTTATATATTAAATATATATAAAATATATATACATTTTATATACATATATATGTATATGTATATAAAACATATTTTATATTTTAATATATAAATACATATATATGTATATGTACATAATATATATTAATGTACATATACATATACATTAATATATAAATACATATATATGTATATGTACATAATATATATTAAATGTACATATACATATATATGTAATAGAAACATATCATGAATAATGGCAGCACTAACAATTCTTTATGGGCTTCCCATATACAGTGCATTTTGTGGAATACTTTTATTTAGACTATGTTATCCTTACCAACTTAACTTAGAAAAGTCTAAGCATTTCTTCCATATGACAACCCTTCCCCTGCAACTCATTACCAGTGACATAAAATACACCTAATTATTATTAGCTACTCTCTTTTTATAATATGAAAGGATAAACACTTTGTGTTTTTTCAGGGATTCTAGGGAACTCTCAAAGCACTTTAAAGTGAAAAAGATATTTAAGATTCAATTTCAAAAAGTCAAAATGTCAAAAGTTGTCAGTAGATATGAATGCTTTATTAAGATAAAATCATGAGTTAAGTGAGAAACAATATTTGGCTCTCTGTTTAACCAAAGTGATAATAAACATTTTTAAAAGTGAACATAGGATGTAACATCAATTTAAATAGTAATTAAAAATGCCGTTATTTTACCCCACCATAAATGCAATAAAAAAACAGCAAAAGCTGTTAGAATAAACTAGTGTGGAACTCTGTAAATTAACCAGAGGCATGCAGCAACTGGAAGACTTAATCAAGACAAATGACTGAATCTAGGTACTAACTGAACTTTGTGACATTTTAACGTACCCTAAGTCTATCCCCTGCTCCCTAGCTCAGTGATAATAATAGCTTATATAAACATTAACTGAGAAACCAGGAAAAACTTTAGTCACAAAAAACTGTGTTATTTGTTTTGACCTGTCTGGTCTCAGAAGAAGAGAAAAAAGAGGAAGTAGCACAAAGGATATTTGAAAAAATAATGATATAAAAAGTCTCAAATTTTGGGAAACAATCTACACATCCAAGAAACTCAATGAACTTCAAATAGAATAAAATAAATCTTCAGTAGGCACTTCATATAATCCTATTGAAAGAGAAAGGCAAAAAGGTAATCTTGAAAATAACAAGAGAAAGGCAACCTACCACAGAGAAAGAATCCACAGAATATTTTTCATCAGAAACCATGGAGGCCAGAAGGCAATAGGATAAAATTTGCAAGGTGCTGAAAGACAAAAATGGTCAAACAAGAATTGTACATCTGCAAAATTTTCTTTCAAATATATAGGAGACTGTAGGGACTCACTTTAGAGTCAAAGAAGCAAATGCATAAAAAGAAAAAGGATAGAAGAAGGTATAGAATAAAAATTGTAATAAGGGAGCTGGAGAGGTTATATTAATGCAAGACACAATAGACTTTAACAGAAATGTTTTCACCGGGAACAAAGGTGGGCATTATATGATGATAAAAGGGTGAGTCCATTATCAAGAGATCAGCTGAGCTGGAAGATGAAAAGCAAACTTGCCAGGTATCAGCATATTTAATTAAAACAACAAAAAGACAAAATAAAAGTAATCATCTTAGTAGTATCTATGTCTTCAGAAATTTATTTATATTTTCTAGGTTGTATAATTTTTTGGAGTATAAATTTGTATAGTAGTCTGGAATGATGCTTTGCATTTCTGTTGCATCAGTTGTTTCTTGTCCTCTCTGATTTATAATTTTATTTATTTGAGTCTTCTCTTTTCTTAGTCTAGCAAGAAGTTTGTCAATTTTCTTATTTTCTTAAACTGTTCAATGGATCTTTCCTATGTTTTAGTCTATTTCACTTATTTCTTCTATGATCTTTATTTTCTTTCTTCTGCTAAATATGAGCTTACCTTGTGTTCCTTTTTAAAATTTCTTTACATGTAATGTTAGGCTGTTTATTTAAAATCTGTCTTCTTTCTTAAAATAGTCATCTACCAACATAAACTTCCCTCCTAGAACTGCTCTTGCTGTATCCCACATGTTTCTATATGTTATATTTTCAATTTCATTTGTCTCAAGAGACACTTTTATTGAATCTTTGATTTTTTTATTGACCCATTGGTTGTTCAGATCTGTGCTGTGTCATTTTTACATATTTGTACATTTTACAATTTTTCTCATGTTATTGATTTCTAGTTTCAAACTCTTGTACTCACAGAAAAACCTTGATATAATTTGAAACTTTTTGAGTTTTTTAAAAAATTTGTTTTGTGCCCTAAAATATGATCTATTTTGAAGAATATTCTATGTGTGTTTGCAAAAATGCATATTCTGTTGCAGTTAAATGGATTGTACTATATATGCCTATTAGGTCTATTTGGCCTATAGTGTTATGGAAGCCTGCTGCTTCCTTAATAATTTTCTATATGGATGATTTATTCATTGTTGAAAGAGAGATATTGAAGTCCCTACTATTATTAGATAGCTATTTCTACATCCAGTTTTGTTAATATTTCCTTTATATATTTACTTGCTATGATATTGGGTGCATATATATTTAATAACTGGTCTATTCTTATTATAAATTGACCCTTTTATCAATATTTAGTGACCTACTTTGTCTTTTCTAATATTTTTTACTCAAAGTCTAACTTCTCTGATATAAGTATAGCCACTCCTGATGTCTTTTGATTACTATTTGCATGGAACACCCTTCATAAAGAAATAGAAAATTTGAACAGACCAATAATAAGTAAGATTGGGACAGTATTTTTTAAAACTCAGCATTAGAGGACACAAAGTAACAGAAAGCTAAATAAACAATGCGAGAGATCTAATGTACACCATGAAAACATAGGAAATAAAATTGTACTATATATGGCATTAATGCTAAATGAGTAGATTTTAAATTTTCTTGCCACAAAAAATGGGTAATTCTGTGATGCTGGATATGTGAATTTAATTAATGACAGTTACCTTTTTACTATCTATACATATCTTATGACATTGTGTTTTATGCCAAAAGTCAGGACTTGATGGCTTTACTGAATAATTTTACCAAAGCTTTTTAAAAAGAGTTAATGAAAATATTTTTCAGCTGCTTCAAAAAAGTTAAGTGGCGAGAACACTGCCAAATTCGTTTTACAAAGCTAGCATCACCTGGACTCCAAAGCCAAAAAGGACATTACAAGAAAAGGAAATTATAGGCCGAGATGTCAATATCCCTAATGAATATAAAAGTAAAAATTCTCAAACAAAATACTAGCTAACATAATTCAACAGCAAATTGAAAAGATCATACACTGTAGTCAAGTGAAATTTATTCCTTGCATGCAAGGATGGTCAAAACATGCAAATCAGTTAATGTGATACACACAATAAAGGAAAGCAGGAGAAAAAATATATAATCATCTCTATAGCTGCAGAAAAAGCATTTGACAATTCAACATCATAAAAACTTAATAAATTAGGTGTAAAAGAAGTGTGGCTTAACACGACAAAGTCGTATGTGGAAAACCCACAGATAATATCATAATCAATGGGGAAAAATTTAAAGCCTTTTCTCTCAGATTTAAAACAAAATAAAGATGCCCACTCTCACCAATTTTATTCAACATAGTACTGGAATTGTTAGCCAGAACAATTAGGCAAGACAAATAAATAAAAGCTATCTAATTTGGAAAGGAGGAAATCAAACACTCCTTGTTTATAGATTATGTGATTTTATCAAAAACAAAACAAAACAAACAAAAAAACCCTAAAGGCTTCACTAAGAAAACTGTTAAAACTTCAGCAAAGTTGCGGAATATAAAATCAACACACAAAAATCAATAGTATTTTTCTACATTAACCATAAAGTGTTTGAAAAGAAAATCGAGAAAATAATTTTGTTTACAAAACTACAAAAATAATGAAATACAAATAAACTGAACTAAAGAGTTGAAAGATTTCTACAATGCAAACTACAAAACACTAATAAAATATTGAAGATAACACAAATAAATGGAAAACTATCTCATGTTCATGGATTGGAATAATTAATATTGATGAAATGTCCATACCATACAAAGAAATCTACAGAGTCAAAGCAATACCTATCAAAATACCAGTGACATTTTTTATAGAATAGAAAATGCAACTCTAAAATTCATATGGGACCAAAAAGAATCTGAATATCCAAAGCTATTCTAAGCAAAGAAACAAAGCTAGAGGCATCACATCATCTGACTTCAATATATACTACAAAGTTATACTAACCAAAACAGCATGGTACTGGCATAACAACAGATACATAGAAAAAAGGAACAAAATAAAAAGCCCAGAATTAAATTTATGGATTTATGGTCAAGTGATATTCAACAAAGCTGTGAAGAACACACAAGGCAAATTAATCTCTTCAATAAATGACACTGAGAGAATTGCATAGCTGCATGCAGAAGAATAAAAATAGAATCTTATCCAACATCATACACAAAAATCAACTAAGAATAAATTGGAAACTTGAATGTGAGATTCAAAACTAAGCAACTACCAGAAGAACACACAGGGAGAAATCTTCCTAACGTTGGTCTGAGCAAAGATATTTTGGATATGACTTCAAAAGCATAGATAACAAAAGCAAAAATAGAAAAATAGGATTACATCAAACAAAAAACTCTACACAGAAAAGAAATGATCAACAGAGTAAAGAGACAACCTGTTGAATGGATGAAAATATTTGCAAAGTATTCAGCTGACATGGGACTAATACCCAAAAGGAAATAAAAACCTCAGTAGCAAAAAAACAAATAACCCAATTTAAAAATAGGCAAAATATCTGAATAGGCATTTCTTAAAAGAAGATATACAAATGGCTTACAAGTATATGAAAAAAATGCTCAACATCACTAAACATCAGTTAAATTCAAATTAACACCACCATGAAATATTATCTTACTTCAGAATGACTCATCAAAAAGACATAAAATAAATGCTGATTTGGATGTATAGAAAGGGGAACACTTATATACTGTTGATGGGAATGTAAACTAGCATAGCTATTATGAAAAACAGTATGATGCTTACTCAAGAAAGTAAAATAGAATTACCATACAATCCAGCAATTCTACTATTGGGTATAAATGCAAAGAAAATGAAATCAGTATGTCAAAAAGATATCTGCACTCCATGTTTATTACAGCACTATTCACAATAGTCAAAATATAGAGTCAACTGAAGTGTCCATCAACAAATAAATGTACAAAGATAATGTGGTATACATACACAATGAAATATTATTTAGCTATTAAAAGGAAATCCTGTCATTTGTAACAACATGAATGAACATAGAAGACATGTTAAGCGAAATAAGCTAAGCAAAGAAAGACAAATACTGAATGATCTCATTCATCTCGAATCTAAAAAAAGTGGATCATATAGAAGTAGAGAGTAGAAAGTTGATTACTCGAGTCTGGGGCAGTTGAGGGGGTGTGGTTGAGAAGTTATTTTTCAAAGGATACAAAATTACAGTTAAGTAGGAGGAATAAGTTCAAGAGAACTATTGTATAGCATGGTACGATAGCTAATTACAACACATTGTATTTCTGAAAAATGTTAAGAGAGGATATTAAGGGCTCCCACAACAAAAATGATAACCATATGAGGTAATGTATATGTTAATTTCCTACATTTAACCATTCTATGATGTATGTATATTGCAAAACTTCATATTTAACATGATAAATACATACACTTTTATCTTTCACATTAAAAATAAATACATATTTAAAAATTGAGCAAATAACTTCAGTAGGTATTTCTTTAAAGAAGATGTACAAAAAGCCAATAATAGGCACATGAAAACATGCCCACATCACTGATCATTAGGCAAATCAATCTAAGCCACAACGTGAAACTAATCCTTACCAATTAGGATGGCTATTACCAAAACAAACAGAAAATAACAAGTTATTTATCAGGATGTAGAAAAATTGTAACTTGTGTATCGTTGATATGAATATAAAATAGTAGAGCCAATTAGGAAAATAGTCAGTGTTTCCTCAAAAAAATTAAATATAGTATTATCATTATTAGCAATTCCATATATTGGTATGTACCCAAAACAGTTAAAAGAATGATCTCCAACAGATGTTTGTACATCCACGTTCATAGTAGCATTAATCCATAATAGTCAAAACCTGGAAATGACTCAAATGTTCACAATTGAATAAATAGATAAGAAAATGTGATATATACACACAGTGGCATAATAATTTCAGCCCTTCAGAAGAAGGAGATTCTGACACATGCTACAATATGGATTAAGCTTGATGGTATTATACTAGGTAAAATAATCATATATAAAAATACAAACTTCTTATGATTTCACTTATATAAGGTACCTAACATATTTGAACAGAGTCAAAAAGAAAAATGGTTTTGGTCAGGTCCTGAGGGGAAGGAGTTAATGAGGAGTTATATGTTTTTGTTTTGTTTTGTTTTGAGATGGAGTCTTGCTCTGTCACCAGGCTGGAGTGCAGTGATGTGATCTCCACTCACTGCAATCTCTGCTCCTGGGTTCAAGTGCTTCCCCTGCCTCAGTCTCCTGAGTAGCTGGGGCTACAGGTGTGCAACAACACACCCAGCTAATTTTTTTTTTGTATTTTAGTAGAGACGGGGTTTCATTGCGTTGGCCAAGATGGTCTTGATCTCCTGACCTCGTGATTCACCCGCCTCAGCGTCCCGAAGTGCTGGGATTACAGGCATGAGCCACCGTGCCCACTGGAGTTGTTTTAATAGTTATAGTGTTTCAGCTTGGGAAGATATAAAGATTCTGGAATCATAAGCCAAGATGGGCAAATAGGAACAGCTCTGAAGTGCAGTGCCCAGTGAAAATGTAGAGGGCAAGTGATCACCACATTTCCAAATGAGTTTTTACTGCCCATAGACCAGGAGATTCCTGGGTGGAAAAGTGCTACAAGTCTCCAGCATGGCTGTTTCAGCCAGCACAGTGGGTCTCTGCACAAAAACACACGAATCTGGGCAGGAGTTTCAACTGGCACCTGGAATGCCTGGGAGACAGAGTAGCCCATTCAACTGAAAAAAAGGGGGCTGAAACAGAGAGCCAGGTGATCTAGCTTGGCAGGTCCAACACCCACAAAGACCAGCAATCTGAAATGCTCAGTATTGAAAGTTTCGCAGCAAGCAGAGCTGTACATGGGATGGTCCAGCTCTGTGGGGGAAAGGGCATCTGCCATTACTGAGGCAGTCCACCATTACCGAGGCAGTCCACCATTACCGAGGCAGTCCACAATTACCGAGGCAGTCCACCAACACCGAGGCAATCGCCATTACTGAGGCAGTCCTCCATTACAGAGGCAGTCCACCATTACTGAGGCAGACCGCCATGACCGAGGTGGTTCTAACTATATCTCTATAAATGAAACCACAAGGAAGTTCACACAGCAGCTGGGCAAAGCCCATGGCAGCTCAACAATGCCTCTGCTGGTAGACTGTGACTAGGCTACCTCCTCACTGGGCATGGCATCTCTGAAAAAAGGCAGCAGCATGTCAGGAACTTATAAATAAAGCCCCACCTTCCCAGGACAGAGCACCTGGGAAAAAAAGGCAGTTATGAGTTCCACTGCAGCAGACTTAAACATAACTGCCCAGCAGCTCTGAATGAAACAACAGAGCTCACAGCTCAGGACTTGAGCATCTGTAAGGGACAAACAGTCTCGTCAAGAAGCTCCCTGACCCCTGTATATCCAAAGAAACACCTCATAAAGGAGAGCTCAGGCTGACATCTGATGAGTATCCTCCTGGGACAAAGACAACAGAAGAAGAAACTGGAAGCAACCCTTACTGTTCTGCAGCTCCCACAGGTGATCCTCAGGCAAGCAGGGTCTGGAGTGGACCTCCAGCAGTCCTACAGAAGAGGGGCCTGACTATTAAAAGGAAAACTGAAAAACATAAATAACTTCATCATCAACAAAAAGGATGTCTACTCAGAGACCCCATCCAAATGTCACCAACTACAAGACCACAGGTAGATAAATCCACAAAGATGGGAAGACACCAGTGTGAAAAGGAAGAAAACATCCACAATCAGATGCATCTCCTCCTCCAAGGGATCACAACTACTCACCAGCAATGGAGCAAGGCTAGATGGAGAATGAGTCTGATGAATTGACAAAAACAGGCTTCAGAAAGTGGATAATAACAAACTTCTCTGAGCTAAAAGAACATGTTTTAACCCAAGGCAAAGAAACTAAGAACCTTGAAAAAAGGTTTGACGAAATGCTAATGAGAATAAATAGCTTGGAAAAGACTACAGATGACTTGATGGAGCTGAAAAACACAACACAAGAACTTCGTGAAGCATACGCAAGTTTCAATAGCCTAATCAATCAAGCAGAAAAAAGGATATCAGAGATTGAAGATCAACTCAATAAAATAAAATGAGAAGGCAAGATTAGAGAAAAAAGAGTAAAAAGAAATGTACAAAGCCTCCAATAAATAAGGGATTATGTGAAAAGACCTAATCTACATTGGATAGGTGTACCTGAATGTAACAAAGAGAATGAATCCAAGCTGGAAAACACTCTTCAGGATATTATAAAGGAGAACTTCCCCAACCTAGCAAGAGAGGCCAATATCCAAGTCCAGGAAATACAGAGTACACCACAAAGATATTCCTCAAGAAGAGCAACCTTAAGGCACATAATCTTCAGATTCACCAGGTTAGGATGAAGGAAAAAATGCTAAGGGAAGCCAGAGAAAAAGGTCGGGTTACCCACAAAGGTAAGCCCATCAGACTCACAGTGGATCTCTCGGCAGAAACTCCACAAGTCAGAAGAGAGTGGGGGTCAATATTGAACATCCTTAAATAAAAGATCTTTCAACCTAGAATTTCATATCCAGTCAAACTAAGCTTCATAAGCAAAGGAAAAATAAAATCCTTTATGAACAATCAATTGCTCAGAGATTTCATTACCATCAGGCCTGCCTTACAAGAGCTCTGAAAGAAGCAGAAAACATAGAAAGGAACAACCACTACCAGCCACTCCAAAAATGTACCAAATGGTAAAGAGCATCGACACAATGAAGAAACTGCATCAACTAATGGGCAAAACAACCAGCTAGTATCAAAATGGCAAGATCAAATTCACACATAACAATATTATCCATAAATGTAAATGGGCTAAATGCCCTGATCAAAAGACACAGACTGGCAAATCAGATACAAAGTCAAAATCCATCAGTGTGTTGTATCCAGGAAACCCATCTCACGTGCAAGGACACACACAGGCTGAAAATAATGGGAAGGAGGAAGATGTATCAAGCAAATGGAGAGCAAAGTAAAGCAGGAGTTGCAATCCTCGTCTCTGATAAAATAGACTTTAAACCAACAAAGATCAAAAGAGACAAAGAAGGGCATTACATGATGGTAAAAGGATCAATGCAACAAGAAGAGCTAATGATCCTAAATATATACACACTCAACAGGAGCACCCAGATACATAAAGCAAGTTCTTAACGACCTACAAAGAGACTTAGAGACCCACACAATAATAGTGGGGGACTTTAACACTCCACTGTCAATATTAGATTAATGACACAGAAGATTAACAATAATATCCAGGACTTGAACTCAGATCTGGACCAAGGAAACCTAATAGACATTTACAGAACTCTCCACCCTAAATCCAAAGAATATACATTCTTCTCAGCACCACATCACACCTACTCTAAAATTGACACATAATTGGAAGTAAATCACTCCTCAACAAATGCAAAAGAATGGAAATCATAACAAATAGTCTCTCAGACCACAGAGCAATCAAGTTAGAACTCAGGATTAAGAAACTAACTCAGAACTGCACAACTTCATGGAAACTTAACAACTGGCTCTTGAATGTTGACTGGATAAACAATGAAATGAAGGCAGAAATAAAGATGTTCTTTGAAACCAAAGAGAATGAAGACAGAACATACCAGAATCCCTGGGACACATTTAAAGCAATGTCTAGAGGAAAATTTATAGCAATAAATGCTCATACGAGAAGCAAGAAAAGGTCTAAAATCGACACCCTATCATCAAAATTGAAAGAGCCAGAGGAGCAAGATCAAAAAAACTCAAAACCTAGCAGAAGACAAGAAATAACTAAGATCAGAGCAGAACTGAAGGAGATAGAAACACACAAAAAAAACAACACTTCAAAAAATCAATAAATCAAGGAGCTGGTTTTTTGAAAAGATCAACAAAAGAGACCACTAGCCAGATTAATAAGAAAGAAAAGAGAGAAGAATCAAATGAATGTAATCAAAAATGATAAAGGGGATATCACCACAGATTCCACAGAAATACAAACTACCATCAGAGATTACTACAAACAATGCTATGCACATAAACCAGTAAACCTGAAAGAAATGATTAAATTCCTGGATACTTGCACCCTCCCAAGCCTAAACCAGGAAGAAGTCAAAACCCTGAATAGACCAATAACAAGGACTGAAGTTGAGGCAGCAATTAATAGTCTACCAACACCCCTCCAAAAAAAGCCCAGGTGCAGATGGGTTCACAGCTGAATTCTGCCAGACATACAAAGAGAGCTGGTAGCACACCTTCTGAAACTATTCCAAACAATCCAAAAAGAGGGAATCCTTCCCAAATCATTTAATGAGACCAACATCATCTTGAAACCAAAACCAGGCAGAGACTCAACAAGAAAAGAAAATTTCAGGCCAATATCCATGATGAACATAGATGCAAAAATCTTCAATAAAATACTGGCAAACCGATTGCAACAGCACATGAAAAAGCTTATCCATCACAATCAAGTAGGCTTCATCCCAGGGATGCAAGGCTGATTGAACATACCCAAGTCTATAAACATAATTCACCACATAAATGGAATCAAAGACAAAAACCACATGATTATCTCAACAGATGCAGAGAAGGCCTTCAACAGATTTCAACAGCCCTTTATGCTAAAAACCCTCAATAAACTAGGTATTGATGGAACGTGTCTCAAAATAATAAAAGCTATTTATGACAAACCCACAGCCAATATCATACTGAATGAGCAAAAAACTGGAAGCATTCCCTTTGAAATCTGGCACCAGACAAGGATCCCCTCTCTCACCACTTCTATTCACTATAGTATTGGAAGTTCTAGCCAGAGCAATCAGGCAAGAAAAAGAAATAAAGGGTATTCAATTAGGAAAGGAAGAAATCAAATTGTCTCTATTTGCAGGCGACAAGACTGTATATTTAGAAGACCCCATCGTCGCAGCCCAAAACCTCCTGAAACTGATAAGTAGCTTCAGCAAAGTCTCAGGATACAAAATCAATGTGCAGAAAGCACAAGCATTTCTATACACCAATAAGAGACTTCAAGAGAGCTAAATCAAGAATGACCTGCCATTCACAATTGCTACAAAGAGAATAAAATACCTAGGAATACAACTAATGAAAAGTATGTAAAGGACCTCTTCAAGGAGAACTACAAACCACATATCAAGGAAATAAGAGAGGACACAAACAGATGGAAAAACATTCCATGTTCATGGTTAGGAAGAATCAATATTGTGAAAATGGCCATACTATTCAAAGTAATTTATTGATTCAGTGCTATCCCTCATCAAGCTACCTATGACCCTCTTCACAGAACTGGAAAAAACCACCTTAAATGTCATATGGAACCAAAAGAGAGCCCATATAGCCAAGTCAATTCTAAGCAAAAAGAACAAAGCTGGAGGCATTATGCTACCTGACTTTAAACTATACTACAAGGCTACAGTAATCAAAACAGCATGGTACTGGTACCAAAACAGAGATATAGACCAATGCAACAGAACAGAGGCCTCAGAGGCAATGCCACACATCTACAACAATCTACTCTTTGACAAACCTGACAAAAACAAGCAATGGGGAAAGGACTCCATGTTTAATAAATGGTGTTGGGAAAACTGGCTAGCAATGTGCAGAAAGCAGAAACTGGTCCCCTTCTTGACACCTTACACTAAAATTGACTCTGGATGGATTAAAGACTTAAACATAAGATCTAACACCATTAAAAACCCTAGAAGAAAACCTAGGCAAAACCATTGAGGACATAGGTATAGGCAAGGACTTCATGACTAAAACACCAAAAGCATTGGCAACAAAAGCCAAAATAGACAAAAGGGATCTAATTAAACTCCAGAGCTTCTATACAGCAAAAGAAACAATCATTAGAGTGAACCGGCAACTAACAGAATGGGAAAATATTTTTGCAAGCTACTCATCTGACAAAGGGCTAATATCCAGAATCTACAAAGAACTAAAACAGATTTACAAGAAAAGAACAATCAAACCCATTCAAAAATGGGCTAAGAACATGAATAGACACTTTTCAAAAGAAGACATATATGAGGCCAACAAACATGAAAAAATGCTCATCATCACTGGTCATTAGAGAAATGCAAATCAAAACCTCACTGAGATACCATCTCATGCCAGTTAGAATGGCGATCATTAAAAAATCTGGAGACAACAGATGCTGGAGAGGATGTGGAGAAATAGGAACACTTTTACACTGTTGGTGGGAGTGTAAATTAGTTCAACCATTGTGGAAGACACTGTGATGATTCCTCAAGGACCTAGAAATAGAAATTCCATTTGACCCAGCCATCCCATTACTGGGTATATATCCAAAAGATTATAAATCATTCTATTATAAAGACACATGCACACGTATGTTCATTGTGGGACTGTTTACAATAGCAAAGACCTGGAACCAACCCAAATGCCCATCAATGATAGTCTGGGCAAGGAAAATGTGGCACATATACACCATGAAATACTATGCAGCCATAAAAAATGATGAGTTTGTGTCCTTTTTAGGGACATGAATGAATCTGGAAATCATAATTCTCAGCAAACTGACACAAGAACAGAAAATCAAACAGCACATGTTCTCTCTCATAGGCAGGTGTTGAACAATGAGAACACATGGACACAGGGAGGGGAGCATCACACACTGGGGTCTCTTGGGGGGGACTAGGGGAGGGACAGTAGGGGGTAGGGAGTTGGATAGGGATAACATGGGGAGAAATGCCAGATATAGGTGATGGGGATGGAGGCAGCAAACCTCATTGCCATGTATGTACCGATGCAACAATCCTGCATGTTCTGCACATGTACCCCAGAACCTAAAGTGGAATAACATATATATTTTTTAAAAATTATATAAATAAAAGATTCTGGAGATGGCTGATGGTGATGATTGCACAACAG
Source organism: Cheracebus regulus (assembly GCA_963574635.1). Classification (NCBI taxonomy): domain Eukaryota; kingdom Metazoa; phylum Chordata; class Mammalia; order Primates; family Pitheciidae; genus Cheracebus; species Cheracebus regulus. Next base: position 13,677 of record CAUYQU010007995.1, on the reverse strand, counting down.
TGTCAATGTACTTAATGCCACTGCAACTATACATTTCAAAGTTGTTAAAATTGTGTATGCTATGCATATATGCATTTTTTTTTTACAAATTTTAAAAGTATAATAGAAAAAACTGTTACTGATTGGTTTATACTGTACCCCATAATGGCAATTATTTATCTCATTGCTCTGTTATTATTATGTCCTTCTTACATGAGGCACCTATTTTTAATTATGTAAAAATTTTCCATTACTGAACCAAGTGGTATCCTGTTGTTCACAGTTTCCTTATCCTTTATTTGATCAATTTTATTTTCCTGATAAAGAGTCAAAAAGTTTATAAAATACCAAGCAAAGTGTTTTTCTAAATTTACAAACCTGCTTACTATCAGTTATTTTTTCTAATAATCTTTATTCCAGGACCATCTGCTCTATCTACAGTGATTGCTCTCAAATACTGGCAATTAGCTATTATACCTGGACTTCCCTTTGCAATTTTTATATCATAATCTGTTTCTTGGGTCTGAGCTTTGTTTCTGTTGGTTTGCACGTTTATTCATCAAACAGTCCTTTAGTAGAAAGGATCCATGGCAGATAATATTTTTCAGTCCTTGGATGTCTTTTCCTATGAGAGTTTTTTATGTTTTTCCTATGAGAGTTTTTAAGTTTCTTCACTTTAACCACAGTGTTCTGAAATTTAACACTGAAGTTTCCTCGTGTGTGTCATTAATCATTTTTTTTAAACCTGGAACACTGGTGTATTGTTTAAATGTTCAGATTAGTATCTTTGAATTATAGGACATATTCTTGTATATTTTCAAAATTTCCTTCCCATTGTATTCACTCTTGTAATAGAAATTATAATTAGGAAGTAGGATTCATTTTGCCTTTTTATAGGTCTTTTCTTTTGGAACTTTCATTTGCTCCAGAAAAAAAACAAAACAAAACAAAACAAACTTTTTAACTCATTTGTTTTGGGTATTGAATACATCTGGCTTCTGGCAGTCAGAAACACAAATGGAAGAAGTGGAAAGATATTACTATAAGTGCTTTATGAAGGCCTTTATTCTTCCTGTTTTCAGTACTGCACTTAATTCCAAGACTTTACTCACTTGATGCCTCCAAGTCTGGGACATCTTAAGTTCATTTTCAACAAACAGTAACCTATTTGCCTCCTTATTGAAAAGGAGAATACAAAAAGCTAGTTTTTTTTACGGTAATTATTGTTACAATTATGCAGAGACTTTCCAACAATCTTCCTATTTTATCTCCATCTCTCAATCCAACCTGGTACCTGGTACCTTCAACACTGTGTCTTTGAAGGATTCTATAAAGTACAATGGCTCATTTCTCAAAATTATATCTCTGTCTTCCTTTCTGCTTCTAAGTCAAGTACAAATTCTACAGTATAATCCATTCTCATCTCCTCTCCTATTCCTATTACAACTAGAGGTTTATATATTGGTTGATTGATCAACCAACAGGAACATAGTGTACACCAAAAATAAAATTCTAACGTTGCCCAACTGACTGAATGGATCCCTCCTCTCAATCAAGGGAATTCTAAAGAAACCTGAAAAACGAGTTCAGGCCATGGTGGGAAGAGGGAGTCAGACATGCCTCATTATGCTATCTTCCAGGCACAGCTGACATTAAAATTGAAACAGATGTCATAAGACTGATGAAACAGACTCTTTGTAGCGATAAAATACCAAATTCCATTATGACTCTAGTGTAGCATCACATGACAGATAGCAGGCCCTGAAAGTAAAAAAGTATTTTACCTCAAAATATATTTCTTTGACATATTTTGAAATGGCCCTGCAAAGCTGTTTCTTGTCAGGGAAATTCACATTCTGTAGAGAATCCTCTTCCCTTTCCAGGTTTTTACCTAATCCTGAGAAGATTAGCTTACGGTCTAGCACCTTTTAAAGGTCTGAATAGAAAACATATGCCATCTACTGCCTCAAAGGGTGGTTGCCTATGTGACTTCATCTATGTAATAAGAACCTTGATCTCCACAACACTTATGTTAACTCAGACACTCCTTTTTATTGATTCCAAGTCTTTATAGAATAACTTAACTCTTTCAGCCAATTGCCAATCAGAAAATTTTTGAATCTACTTATGATCTGTAAGTCCCTGCTTTGAAGTTGTCTTGCCTTTCCAGAAGATTAAAAAACAACAACAACAACAACAATGTATACCTTACATGTATTGATTAATGTCTTATGTTTCCCTGAAACATTTAAAACCAAGCTGTAACCCATTTACCTTGGGCACATGTTCTCAGGACTTCCTGAGACTGTGTCATAAATCATGGTCCTGATATTTTGCTCAAAATGAATCTCTTCAAATATTTTGCAGAGTTTAACTTTTTTGGCCAATAATACACAGATGAAAGATAGATATTACATTTTCATATTAATGAAATATTTAGAAGAAGAGGACAAAACATATTTGTTCTAACTTTGATTCTAAATGAAAGTTTAAATGACAGTTTTAATAAAAGGTTCCTCTATGTGTAATGATTACTTAAAATAATAGATGGTGCTGTTTTGCTGCATTATTTGATAATAATGGCTACAAATTTACATGTATTAAATACTACAACAGAGGAATTACTAAACAAGCCTTTCTATCCCTACAAAAAAAGTTGAATAGAGTAATATGCTCTATCTTAATTGCCAGGGAACTTGAATACTGATATATTTATATCTGCAAAACTCATACAAAGTGGCATTTGTCATTTTTAACTGAGGAAAAGTAGTTTAAATATAACTTGCAGGTATTATTACTTGATGGTATCTAAAATAATATTATATAAAAACCATGTGTTAACCATTTTATCTATGTGTTGAAAATTTTACATGGTTTTGAATTTTTCCGTATTTTCCACTTTTTCTACAATGAATTTATATTATCATTGAAACAAGAGAAAATATTATTCTAAAAATGTAATCCAATCATATGTATTTTTATGAAGTCAGCATTGTGATGATATAGAGTATCTCTTGCTACAATGGACTGTAGGTGAGTTCTTGAGAGTGTACTTAGGCTGTACTTAAGAAGCCAGTTATTACAGAAGAGGAGATAAAATGTTGAATGCCAGAGTAGGGAGTCAAGTGGGAAAGTTAATAGAAAAATTAACTCCAATGTAATGACCAATTAGTGCCTTCTGGGAGAGAGTAGAGGGACAAAGCTGGACATTAAAATATTAAAGCAGATTAAAGAAGAGATGAGATAAACTACAGGTGCATTTCATTCAAAATTAAGCCTTACTGCTACATTCTTTTTATATACTAGGTTGGAGGTGGGCCCTTAAAGCATCAGGGCTTATAACATGAGGACTACACAGAGCACTTAATGTCAAATAGTGCTGCTACTTCTTTAAGAGAGTCACGGCAAAGCCACAAAATGAAGCTGACAGAGCAGTTAAACTTAAAAGCTATGGTCAATCCATTATCCAAGAAATTCAGTGATCAGATTCTACTCTCATTTCTTGATATACTTTAATTAATTTTGATCTGACTGATGAACTTTAATCTAGTTGACTTTAGGACAAAACCACCTTGAATAGATATCCTCTCATTTAAGCACCTATTTTCATATTATGATGAATTCAAAATTATCTTTCCAAGCTCACTTATTCTACAGGTTTCTAGTATTTGTTCATGCTTAATTTGTTTGCACATGTCATCTGCCTCCCCAACACCAGCACTCATGACTCTGCTATCTTTCTGTTGGTATTTATTACTTTAAAAAAGGGTACTCAAAAAACATCATAACAAATTTTCATCATGGAAAATTTAAATATCAGTATGAGTACAATTTCAGCAATTCCACTCTTTTCCACCATACCAAGGGGACTTCACTTCTATGTATACAACTTTAATCAGGTGATAATTGACTAATGCACATATATTATTTATACGTGAATATTATCAATAAATTGACTTTATATTTTTATTAATATGTTTAATATAATTAAATAATATGAGCATGGCTATTTAAGGAATTTCTTTATTCAATAAATTACACTCTTTTAAAATAAGGTCACATTATCTATGTGCAGTTTAGTCAAACATTCATCTTACTTAATTTTAATATAAATAAAATATGGCATATTTAAAAATTATCTTGCTTTATTATAGTCACCTTACTGTGCAATAGAACAGCAACCTTTTCATAGCTGTAAATTTTTACCAATTGACTAACCTATTCCCATTCTCCCCTGCCCCAGCCTCTGGTAACCATTATTCCACTCTCTACTTTTACAAGTAGTTAATAACAATATGTTATACATTTCAAAACAGCTAGAAGACTGTATTTTGAATGGTCTTACCACAAAATGACAAGTGTTTGAAGTGCTAGATATGCTAATTACTGTGATTTGATTATGACACAATGTATACATGTATCAAGATATCACACCATACTCCATAAATACTTACAATTATTATGTCAACTAAAAACAAAACTTGAAAAAATATTTTAGTTGTACTAAAACTGTTTTGAGAGCAAGGTCTGCACCCATATCATTTTACATGATTTTCTTGAATTGCTTTGAGAGCAAAGATATGTGCATTTTTAGTGGAAAAAGAGATCATATGCTTTAATAGATAAGACCATCCAAAGTACTCATTCTAGAGAATAATAGGTCCTTCTAGCATTCCAGAAATGTTATCTCACAGAAAATGTTCCAAGATTGAAGTTGTCTTTTAATTTTGGACCATTTTGCTCTTCATTTCATGGTTACTGACTCAAGAAAGACAGCAAGAAGTTGAGCCCCATGTTAATATTGTGATAGTTATGTTGCTAGAAGGAGCCCTTCACCTTTTGTTCTGCTATGTTCATCACAGAACACTCCACTTTTACGTGTTTTGCATAAGACTAGTTTCTCATGGAAACTAGTTTCTCCAGAATAAAAGGTCTAGAAAAACAGTCTAAGTTTTGCTTCCAGGCTGTTAGGGTGAAAAGCCGCTCTAGCAAATGATGAAAAGAGCATGATGTAGAAAAGAGGCAACCCAAGGCTGAGTACATATCTAAAAGATGCACACAAATGAATAAAGACAAAATAAATTGCTGGTACCATCACATCGTTGGGACTGGTATAATGAAACATAAAAGTAAGAGTCAAGGAGAAAAATATAATGTGATCATGTTTAGAAAATGCTGAGTTCTAGACGTTTCATATATATATATATATGTTATCTATCTCTATTTGGGTATTTAGGATTTTTCATAAGATTATAAGATCATATAAACATATGAAATGTTTATCCTATTCTCATTCCTTACACACTCAGAAAAAAGGCACAACGAAAGGAATGATTTGCCTGATTAGTTTTAGCAGATGAACTGAGCTTAGTTCTTTTCTCTCTTGGATGTGCTTGACCACAGATATGGACAGTCTGGTATGTTCTTTGAAGTGTGGTAAGTTTATTAGTATAGGTAGCCTTTTTCCTGCAATTCAGCATTTCCCATGCCTATGTAAGTCAATATATTGAGTTGAGATATAGAGAGAAAAGTATTAGAAAATTTATTTGACTGAGAATCCAAAGCCACATTCTCATATGTGCTTAAAGTTGATGTTTTAATCCCCATTTGTCTGATTCTTACATCTTTCAAATGGTATTGGAATTTGGTGTACAAGTGAGGAGGTATTTACTGAGCTTGCTATATTGCCTAGCGTTAATTGCACAGCTACTATTTTTCACACATTGTTCTCAGTGGTCTACATACATTCTCTCATTTAAGCTTCAAAATAAATGTCTGGTAAGTACTATAATTTTCTCTGTTTTTTAGCTCAGAAATTGGAAACTCAAAGAGGTTAAACAATATACTCAAAGTTGCATGGCTAAGAAGCAATAGAGCCATACTATACTTCAAAACTCATACTGTTAATTACTATAGTGTTGATGTCAAGATATGTGTAAAATTATCATTTTCTGGAGGGAGAGCTACAGGAAAAGTTTTATTATTCTAGTCAATATTTTATATACAGTGCATTTTCTTTTCTCTTTCTTTTTGTGGGTCAAATTATACCAACTATATGGTTTCCTAATATAAAGGGAAGAATCTTTTCCTTCAATTCATTGTATCCTCTCATTGGAGAGCACCCCACCTAGTCTTTTGTCCTCTTATGTCTGACAGAAATGATACTTAGAGTCACCTCTAGAAACTGTTTGAAAGAATGAAAGCAACCATTAAAGATGGCAATAGTCAGCTAGGTGCAGTGGCTCACACCTGTAATCCCAGAACTTTTGGAGGCTGAGGCAGGTGAATCACCTGAGGTCAGAAGTTCAAGACCAGCTTGGCCAACGTGGTGAAACACCATGTCTACTAAAAAAAAAATACAAAATTAGATGGGCATTGTGGTGGGCACCTGTAATCCCAGCTACTTGGAAGGCTGAGGCAGGAAAATCACTCAAACCCGGGAGGCAGAGGTTGCAGTAAGCTGAGATCACGCCATTGCACTCCAGCCTGGGCTACAAGAGAGTGTAACTCAGTCTCAAAAAAAAAAAAAAAAAAAGAAAAAGGGGAAAAAAAGAAAGAAAGATGGCAATAGTCATTGCGGGTGCAAGTGAGGTGATAGGCAATATTGAATTAACAGATTAATTTCTTATTCTGTATGCACGGAAGGCTATCAAGAATATAAGGGGTAGCCTGTCCTTGTATTACCAAGGCAGGATAATAGATGACAATACATAAATCATTTATTATATTACAAACAAGATAATCAGACAAAAAGTAGTTTTTTTAATGAAATCCTTAAATTGATGTGCAATTCCAATTATTCTACATAAAATATGCACATAGAAGCAGTATTTGTGATCCTTCCTGACAAATTAAATGAACTGCAATATAGTCTTCATATCTTTAAAAGAAGCAAGACTCAATCATTAGCTTGCTGCTGTTGTACTTGCCAGACAATTTATTGTCAAGTACTTGTTAGTAGAAAAAAATTTACTTTTTCTAGACACTCTCAATGGCACTGACATTTACTCAGAGTAAATCTAACGTAAATTGGCTCAGTACAGCTAAGCTTGACAGACATGACATTTACTGCTGCCATACTTTAACCAATATTGTGATGATAAGGTCTTGGGTGTCCCATGGAATTGGTGAAACAGAGTATCAAACCTAATGGAGAGTCTATTTACCTCTTATGCTAAGCCCTAAAAAGAAATAAATTAAGGGCCTGTCTTTTGGTGTACTGTGGGAAAGGAAACCAAGTAAATTAAAATATATTTTCTACCAATGTCTCCAGAAATTTTTATTCATTGGTAGGTTTACATTTCATTTCATGTCTGTGAATTTTTATAAACAAGCTATTTCTCACTTCCATGGGTACCTCATACATTCTGTATTTTTCTATAATTAGTAACAAAAGAAAAAATTTATATATGCCTACATTAGAGCAAGGTTATCTCTCTCACACTATTGCTTTCTCACTCTTTCTTCCCTCACAAACACACATTTTTGTAGCATGATACACATTTCAAATAAATATGTTGATATACAGTTAAATATATGCTTTTCAATGTTTCCTTTATAGAGATTACATATATATATTTATATATTTTATAACACGTTAAAAATTAAGCTCTTCTTTCTAAAACTATTGTGTTCTTACAGTGTGATGTGGGAAAAGGGAGATGTTGATCACAGGGCACAAAGTTTCAATGAAATTCAAGGAATACGTTTTAGTGGTCTATGTATTATTAACCAGAGTTAATGATGTGTTGTGCATTCCAAAAATTTTTTAAAGAATAGATTTTCAATGTTCTTACCACAAAAATAAGTTGATGAGATGATGGATATGTTAATTAGCATCATTTAGTCTTTCTACAATATACATAAATTAAAATATCACATGTACCTCATAAATATACACAATTGTCAATTAAAATAAATAATAAAAAGCATGACGTGAGTTACACATTGAATAGTATTTTAATGTAATCTTATTCAATGAACAAGTGGGAAAATAAAATTCTGATATTTACTTGCTACCTAATATGATTAAAACTGATGAATTGATAAAATTCTCCTGTATCTTTGAAAAAGGGGAAAGTTTTCAAAAATCTGTTCTTACTGATTGGGCCAGAGCATGGTTTCCAGCCCTCATAACTAATTCTAGCACTTCTTTCTTACCTTTTCATGAGTGATATATATCTACAGCTACCTGTCACTTTTCACTCAAATAAAACTAACACACGTGTCTTTTTTCCAAAGTAATTTAAAGCCACAATATTGATTCCATTTGAATATCAACAAATTGATCTATTATTCCAGTGATCTTGGCCATGTTAACTGAATAAGATTGATTTTCTTTCCAAATACATTAACTTTACAGACAGCAGTTTTTAAAATTCTCTCTGAGAGTATTTAAGGCCAAGGACATTCCTACACAATCCAGGAAACAATGAATTCTTCCTGTGGGTAGAGGACTACAGTAGGTGCAGAGAGGAGGGAAAATATTATTCCCTTAACATTAAAGAAGATATTTTGGCCAAGAGAAATTTATTTTTTAGTTTTGAATATTTATTTCCATTTTGTAGTATAGTTGTAGCTTTAAAATACAAAAATTAGCTAAAATGTTCTTCTAGGAAAAATTTTGGTTTGCCTTTATTAAAATATTTATTTTGGCATAACAATGAAAGACTTTCCCCATATCATCATGATCTTTTTTTTTGCCTTTTACCCTATACACAATATTATTTAGCTTTAGCTTTTTTTCTGCTATAATCTTAGAATGAACACAGTAACCCTATAAAAACTATTAGATTTAAATCAGTTAAATCAGTTGATTTAACCCTATCATCTTCTCACAACATTCAACTTTATCCTCCTCAAAAAAAACAAGAAACCAAATTTGTGACTCAGCTTTATCTCTAAGATTGCATTATAAAGTAATACTTTTCCTATGATTTACTTTACCTCCCTTTTCTAAGTTTTAGAATGATTTCATTTTCTAATGGAAGAATCAGATCTTTCATACACATGATTTGCTAATAATAGGACAAAACACACCAAAAAGCACAGATTAGTATGCTATGACATCTGAACAGATGGTTCCTAGAAAGCAAACACCTGCAAACCATCTGTGCAACAGTGACTATTGTGGCTGAATTGGAAGCTAGCAATAATATGAGCCAAAATATCTGAACACCAAACTGCCTGGCTGAAGCTGATAGACCAAAGAGAGTAAATATATTTCACCACATATGCTAACACTGTTCATCTGGTAGTGCCTGCCTGGAGTGCTGCGCAGAGAACAAATGTGCAATAACAGCAACTCTCATTAGGAAAGAAACTGTGGCTGGGTAGATAGGAGCTATGGATATGGATGTGAAGTGTCAGGACACATGCAAAATAATTATCATTACTGACTTAAGCAGAAGTTACAGCTAAATAAGTTACATTGTATAAGTGAAGTTGGAGTCATCACTTCTGATTGTACGTGTGTATGTGTGTTCTACTATTTTGAAGTTTGGGGAAAAGTTTTATTTTTAATCGTATATTGGTTCTGCTTGATCATTGGAAATATTACATTTGAATCTTTATGAGTAATGCAGCTGTGCAAGCACAGATACATATTTTAATGGCAATAAAAATGAACCACAGAAGTGTCCATTTGTATGTCCCTATAACGTATGCACAAACAAACCAACTTTTATGTAAGTGTGTTTACTAACAATAAACATTTTATGCTTTGATCAAATAGCTACATCTAGTAATTATGATCTTTCTGCTGCCCCTCATCTCCATTTCATAGCTTTAAAAAAAACAATAAATTTGGAAGAGTTAACAGAAAGAGAATATATGGAAGCATGCAATTTTCTAGGTAGACATATACAGGTTATTTAAGATATATATGTATCTTAAATATACATATATCTTAATATATATAAATATACATATATATATCTTAAATAACCTGTATATTTCTACCTAGAAAAGGCATATATATGTGTCAAATGTCCAATTTAAGATATATGTATTTAAAAAATATATATCTTAAATAACCTGTGTATATCCCATATATGGGATTGGGGAAGGAATGGTTGAAGATGATGCTGGAATAATTATCTGGGCAAGGAGAAAATAGTGCTCATCAAATAATGATGACATGTCAAAAAATCACTAAAACCAGCTTGCAAGGACTTCCACCAGCCAAATCTTGGTCAATTTCAGCATCATAATGAAGTCACTAATAGATTATAATTCATCATATAAAACAGGAAACCACAATTTTATGCTGATATAGAAAACGGTATTCATATATTGCCAGATTGGCACAAAATATTTACATATTCTCAGACTAGCTCTCTATAAAATATTTATTAATTACAGATGAATAAAGAATGCCTCCACTGTGGAAAAGGCTAGTAGACAGACATCATCTTAAGTGATAACAGTTAACATTGTTGGTCATAGAACAAATTTAATAATATGACACTCAATAGAGTGCAATAAGAAAAGAGCATCACTTATGCAATATTACTGCCAAAGATGCATAACTGTAACCATGACAAAATATCAGATCTGGCCATATTAAGGAGCATTCTATAAAATAACTAGCTTGCAATTTCCAAAAGTATAAAAAACATTAAAATCATGGAAAGGCTAAGGAACTCTTGGAGATTGATGGAAACTTAAAGAGATCTGATAACAAAATACAACAAAGTACCTTTCTGAACTGGAACCTTGGGTTTTAAAATATGTTTTGGGGGCAACTGGAAAATTTTGAATGGTATTCAAACAGTAGATGGCAGTAATTTATCTATATCAAATTTTTTAATGTTGAGTATTGTATTGTGGTTATTAGAGAATGTCCTTTTTATAGAAAATACTATAATATTCAGAATGGGATGGCATCGTGTCAGCAATGTACTGTCAAAGGTTCAGGATGAAAAAGTTACTTTACTGGCATATCAACTCTTTTGTTAGTCTGGGATGGCATTGAATTTTTTAAAATGAGAAGTTTAAGGTACACAGTTACTATGTGGACTTAATCTCAAATGATAGTATTTTTGAATGTAAAATGAAGCTATTTATTTTAAATTTGTGCCTCAATGTAATGAGCTTCAAGAAATTCTATAAAATCAAAAATATTAGGTTAATTTAAAATTATCAATCATGTACTTAATATACATTACATTTGAAAATCAAATTAGTTTTTCAGTGATAAGTATAGTTTTGCTGTTTTTGCTATTGTTTTTGTTGGTTGCATTATTCCCCTCTAGTTCTATAAAATATATTTGCAACTAAATAAGCAAAATTAAGTTCTAATGGTAGCTGAAGATGTGTGAAAATAATAATTTCCAAAAATTATTTAGGGAGTGACACCATTAAAATGGCAGAGTTGGTGATTCCAGTGTCACATTATTCATAGAAACACAAAAAAATTAATAACAGCAACAACAACTAGAGACTGGCTTAAATAACTATAATTATAAGGCATCTATATTGGAAAACAAGTAAATTACCTTGTTTACAGATAACATGATCTTATATGTGGAAAATTCTAAAAAGCCCACTAAAAACTGTTACATTTAAACAAATTTAGCAAATTTGCAGGATGTAACATCAATGCAAAAAAAAAAAGATGTGTTTTCTATACTAAAATTGAGCAATTCAAAAAGGGAATTATGAAAAATTCAATTTACAAGGCCATCAAAAATAATAAAATACTTATAAACAATGAGGCAAAGGACTTGTAAATGAAAAAACACAAAGCATTGCTCAAAAAAGCATTGAAAGACCTATAGCAATCAAGCAAATGTCCAATTAAGAAAAAGCCACAGCTGGGTGCAATGGCCCAAGCCTGTAATCTCAGCAGTTTGGGAGACCGAGGTGGGCAGATCACCTGAGGTGAGGAGTTCAAGACCAGCCTGACCAACATAATGAAACCCCATCTCTACTAAAAATACAAAATTAGCTAGGTGTGGGGGTGTAAGGATGAAGAAAGGATTCTAAAAGCAGAAAGAAAAAAGAAACAAATAATATGCAATGAAGCTCCAATATGTCTGGCCACAGATTTTTCAGTGAAAACCCTATAGGCCAGAAGAAATTGGAATGATATACTTAAAGTGCTGAAGGTAAAAATCTTTTACGCTAGAACAGTGTATCTGGGAAAAATATCCTTCAAACATAAAGGAGAAGTAAAGACTTCCGCAGGCAAACAAAAGGAGAGGGGTTTCATCAACATCAGACCTGTCCCACAAGAAACGCTAAAGGGAGTACTTCAGTCAGAAAGAAAAGGATGCTTATGAGCGATAAGAAATCATCTAAAGATATACTCCTCATTGGTAATAGTAAGTACACAGAAAAACACAGATTGTTATAATACTACAACTGTGCTGTGTAAACTACTCATATTAAATTAAAAACTTAGAAATAGGAACAATAAAAAGCTAAAAAATGGAATAATGAAGTTAAGATGTAGAGGTTTTATTAGTTTTACTTTTGTTGATTTGTCTACTTATGCAAACAGTGTTAAATTGTTATCAGCTTAAAACAAGGGGTTATAATATAATATTTGCAAGCCTCATGGTAATCTCAAACGAGAAAACATACAATGGAGACACAGAAAATTAAAAATCAAAAAACTAAATCATATCACCAGAGAAAATTACCTTCACTGAAGGAAGAGAGGAAGGAAAGAAAAGGCAGAGTACACTGCAAACTAACCAGAAAATAAATAACAAGTGGCAGGAGCAAGTCCTTATTTATCAATAATAACATTGAATGTAAATGGACTAAAATTTATAATATAAAGATGTATACTTTTTAAATGGATGAAAACCAAAGACTCATTGATCTGTTGTCCACAAGAAAAATACCTCACTTATAAAGACACATATAGACTGAAAATGAAGAGATGGAATAATATATTCCATGCCAATGGAAACCAAAAAACAGCAGGACTAGCAATACTGATTTCAGACAACATAGATTTCAAGACAAAAGCAATAAGAAGAGAAGAAAGTCACTATATAATGATAAAGGGGTCAATTCAGCAAGAGGACATATCAGTTTTAAATATATATGCACCCAACACTGGAGCACTCAGATATATAAGGTAAATATTATTAGATTTAGAGGGATAGGCTCCAGTATAATAACTGCCAGGGATTTCCATACCCCACTTTTAGCATTTGACAGGTCTTCCACAGACAGAAAATCAATAAAGAAACATTTGACTTAATGTGCACCATAGACCAAATGTATCTAATAGATATTTACACAACATTTCATCCAGTGGCTGCAGAATCCACATTGAGATTATTCTCAAGGATATACTGCATGTTAGGTCCCAAAACAGGTCTTAAAACATTCAAAAAATCGAAGTAATTTCAAGCCTTCTCTCTGACCACAATAGAATAAAACTAAAAATTAATAATAAGAGGAATTTTGGAAACTATACAAATATGTGGAAATTAAATATATGTTCCTGAATGACCAGTGAGTAAAGAAATTAAGAATACAATTGAACTGATAAGAACAGATACTACACTTGATCTTAGCCAAAAGGCCGAGAAGCGATCTCCTCCCACAAATCCACAAAACATACATTTTTCTCAGTATCACATTATACCTATTTTAAAAGTGACCACATAACTGGAAGTAAATCACTCCCCAGCAATTGCATAGCATTTCACAGGTTTAAATAAAATATTGGTTGGC
>CAUYQU010007988.1:0-20083 GCA_963574635.1 Cheracebus regulus | reverse complement strand
GTTGGTGATGAAGTTTTTTCTGTTTCTTAGTTTTCCTTCGGGGGGCGCCCCTTCCCCACAGAGCTGGGCCTTCCCGGGTTCAGCTGTGCTTTCTCCGTCCTCAGCGCTTCCAATTGCTGTTCTCCTTGTGGGGATGGGACTGGCCGAGCCCGACTAAAAGGGCATCCAGTCCCATACACTCCGCACCGAGAAGCACCGCGCCGGCCAAAAGAGTCGTGCTGGCGACCCATGTGGCTCCTTCACCGGGAATCTCCCAGTCTGTGGGCATCAAAAATTCGTCTGCAATTGGTGGCATCCACTCGCTCTCTGTGCTTTCACTGGGAGCTACAATCCTGAGCTGCTGCTACGTGGCCATCTTGGATCTCTCTCCCTGCAAATAATATTTTACTGCAACCCATCCAGGTCGATTCATTGACCTATCGTCTGTGGCTGATGCTGCTGCAACAGAAGTGCATGGTTGTGACAATACCAGGCTCACAAGATTACAGTAGGTTGTCTCTGGCCCTTTACAGGAAAAGTAGCTCATCCCTGATTGAAGGGATGGGAAAAAGTAAACAAGACAGACCCACATCTCTGAGGGAACTTTCCAGGAGTAGGAAGACCATAATAAGCAAAGTAAAAAATAAACTGTATAATATATAAGAAGGTAGCAAACACAAGGGAGAATAATAAAGCAAGAGGCAGGGAGAGAGTATGCTGGGGAGAGAGTAGAATGGGGGTTCTGAATAGGCTGACCCGGGCCAACTTCACTGAGAAGGTACCATTTCAGCCTTGAGTTGTTGGTGAATAGAGAGCAGGCAGTGAGGATATTGTGAATTGTTCCAAGCAGAGGCACCAGTAACTCCAAAGGCCCTGAGGCAGGAGTGTGCTCCGAGCATCCTAAAATCAGTGAGGAGTCTAGTGTGGCTGGACCCAGATGGGCAGCGGGGGACTGGGTTGGTGGGGACAGAAGCAGCAGATGCAAATCTTCCTTTTAGGGTCACCAGTTGTCTCAGACCTTGTGGTGCTTCTGTATACTGCCTTTTTTTCCCAGTGAGCTGGAAGCCACTGCCCAGGGTTGACCCAAGAAGTAACATGATCGGAGTTATACTTTACAAATCCCAAGGGCCTCCCGGCGAGCTGGAGAAAAATCCAGATTGGAGAGCCTGGAGGCTCCCTGTTGACCTCTGAGCCTTTTGTCCCTGAATATTTCCCTTTACACTTTAGGCAGACATCAAGAATCCAGACACCTATAGGAGCCCAGCTGGATGCAACACAGCAGGAGGTGTCAGGACCTTAGCAAAGCGAGGGACACACAACCCTTTAAGGACGAGCACAATTTACCTCCAGCCGGTGGCTGTGATAGAGGAAGGTCAGCTCAGTGTCATCAGAGCTGACTCCTCGAGAGAACTCAGAGATGCAGATTTTAACATAAAAATTTTCTGCATTTATATATGGACTAGTAATTCAACATGTCTTTTTAAACATCATGCTGGACAAAACGTATTTGCAGTACCTTTTCCGCAAACATATTTCCAGTATACTCAATACAAGGATTTGGGCTTCTTTTTATTTTATTTATTTATTTTTTGAGTAGGTGTTTGGGACCTGGCATTAGAAAATTGTTGTTTGTAATAAGGTGCCCAGGTAAATTGTGATATGGACCAGAACACACACAGGAGGACTCCGTGGTGCCCTGCGTAGCCCTCAGGCTGGTGTAGCAGATTGCAAAGGACTTAGGTCTGAATGTCCCTTTTGGCTTCTGTTACCTTGTGGGTGTAGCTGGTACAGGAATGACAGCTCATTTATATTCTGGGACTGGCCATGTGCTCAGGACTGTCCGAGAGATTGAGAAGTTGACTCCTTCCTTGGGGCCTCCGGAAGTGTACACTCCAGGAGAAAGGGTAGCACAAGCTGTCCTTAAAAACAGAAATACTACTTTCTGCTTCTACAAGTTTTGGTTATTTATTTATTTATTTTTGAGATGGGGTTTTGCTGTTGTTGCCCAGGCTGGAATGCCGTGGTCTGATCTCGGCTTACTGCAACCTCCGCCTCCTGGGTTCAAGGGATTCTCTTGCTTCAGCCTCCTCAGTAGCTGGGGTTACAGGCATGTGCCACCATGGCTGGCTAATTTTTTATTTTTAGTAGAGATGGGGTTTCACCGTGTTGGTCAGGCTAGTCTCGAAATCTTGGCCTCATGTGATCTGCCTGCCTTGGTCTCCCAAAATGCTGGGATTACAGGCATGAGCCACCGTGCCTGGCCTGAGTTTGGCTATTTTAGATTCCACATCTAGGTGGGATCATGCAATGATTGTCTTTCAATGACTGGCTTATTTCTCTTAGCATCATGTGTTTCAGGTGTGTCTATGTTTGCAGGGCTGTGGGGAGATACTGACCAAGAGGTAGCAGGTTTCAGTTGTGCAAGATGAATGAGCTCTGGAGATCTAAAGTACAGTCATATGACCATTGCTAACAATACTATATACTTGAGATGTGCTGAGATGGTAGGTCTTAAGTGTTCTCACACAAAGAAACGAAATGATAACTATGTGAGGTGACAGACGTGTTAATTAACTTTATTGTGGTGATTATGTCACAATGCATATGTATACCAAAACATCAAGTTGTTTACCTCAAATATATACAATTTTAATTTTTAGTCATACCTCATTAAGGCTGGAATAAAGAAATACATACTGGAAACAAACACACACATGATGAAAACCCAGTGGAGAAATACTGGCTGGTGCCAGTTTACCAAACTGAAGGCCTCAGGCCAGTCTGGCCACCAATCATGTTGTGTTTGGGTTGATGGTCTTACTGAAAAAACTGTTTTAAGCTACTTGTTGGCTTTCAAAAATCAAAAGATTTCATACTGTTCCTTTGCATATATACCGAGAAGTGAGATTGCTGTATCATAGAGTCATTATATTTTTTGAGGGACCTCCATACTGTTTTCCGTAGTCGCTGTACTAACTTCTGTTCCTACCAACAGTGGATAAGGGTTCCCTTTCCTCCACATCCTCGCCAACACTTGCTATCATTTGTCTTTTTGATAATAGCCATTCCAACAGATGTGAAGGAATATGCACGATTATTATTTGTCAATTAAAACTAAGTAAGTAAATACAAAGGGGGAAAAAGATTTCACACTAAATTCTAGATGAGAGCTTCTCTTGATGCAAAGCGTCAGGAGATTCTGGACACACCAGGCCCGAATTCCTGCATGGATGAAAATGACTGCCTCTTGCAGGTGCAGAGATGTGCTCCCTACTCACCTGGAAGTTCACTTTACTTGTTTACATTTCCTGTCCATCTCCTTCCTCCCTGAGGGCTTTTGAGTTTGCATCTCTTGAAGTCGGGGCTACTCATCTGAGCAAGGCTCACCTGGGATTGTGTCCCCTTTGCAAGAACCTCCATGCTCAATCCCAGGACTAGAATGCCATGTGTTCTCCCTGACCGTTGACCAGTTATGATTGCCCTACGTGTTGCAGTCATCTTTAAACACCTAGTACTGCGCACCAGCTCAGCATCCGGGGCACAGGACAGAGCAGCCTTCTGAATAAATTATAAGCAGGTGTAGGGCTGCTATTTTGGTAGAATTCTGACCTGTCTCGGGTTCCAGAGGTTGACTTTCTTCTCTTCCAGGTCCTTTTTTCCTCACCTGGTAGTCCAGGTGGTCCCTGTCTCTGAGGGTGAACTCTGTGGCCACTGATGTTATTCTGGAACACTGAGAGGCAAGGGAGAGAATAGATTTTCCCTCTTTGCCATCTGATGTCCTAATGTAGCCTTCTTGGGCAACTTGATCACACAGCAAAGTCAGGGCTGCAGCTGGGACTCTGGAAACATTTCATCCATGATGTCGTAATTGATTTTCCTCCTTTCGTCCTCCCTCTAGACTCCCCTCTCTTTCCCCCACCATCCCCGTTTATCTGCCACTATAATGCTTCACTGATTCCCCTTGACGGTTGGGGAGAATTCACTCTCCATGACTTGTTTTGTCCCTGTTAATCCCCAATCAATATGTGACATCCAATGTAGTCACTGTTAGGGGAAAAGTAATTTATTATTCTGCCTAGGCCAAGAGTCATCTTCATTTAAAAGGATAAATTGCTCACTCAACTTCAAAAGGGAGACAAGTTCATGGGTTGGCAGAGGGAGGTGGCGTTTCCTCGTAGCCTATGCATATAGAAATACCCTTCTTATCCTTTCACAAACTCTTGTTTATATTTTTTACTGAAGGATGTGTCAGTCTCCTTGAACACATTTTCTCTACTCCTCCCAACAAATTGAGAGGTAGTTGATTTATTTATAACATGAGGAAACTGAGGCAAAGAGATGACAAGACTAACCAAAGTCATTTAACTTGTCAGTACAGAGCTGAGATTAAACTTAGTGTGTTAGACTCCAAAGCTCATGCTATATATTGAAGAAAATACTCTTCCAGACCTTCATGCCCCAGCATTTCATTTTTGTCTATCTCCCAGGACAGACTGAAAACCCCCTTCTCAAAGCCCTTCTCCTGGCATGAGTTTGATGATTTATCTTTCTCCAGCAAGCCTGATTTATAGAGTTTTAGTTATGTATAGAGGGAAATGATTATGTTTCTGAGATGAATTATTGCACATCTGAGGTCACAGAGTGTTCTTAATGTTCTATGAGCAGGTGAGTGGAAGGATCGGGGCTACTGAATGGGAAGAAAGCCAGGGACACAGGCATTTGCAGAGCTACAAGAGTCTCATGCGAGACTCACCTCAGCTCTTGAACACAGTAACCCAACTGCCTAGGCCTCCCAATCTGTTGGTGAGATGAAGTCATGGTAACAGGAATTGTGCACATTTTCTGGCTCTTATCTTCACTCATACATACAGGACTTCTGCCCATGCAACATTTTGCTCTTTCCTGTCTGAGAATTCTTGTGGTGGGGTTATTGCACCTTTGCTTTTAGCTGACTGCATTCATCTCATAGTGTCTTATGTTTTTTTCTTCTACATTGGCCTCATTGTCAATGTATGTATCTTGAGATGCTCTTGAGGGTGCCATGGGTCACCATGTCATAGGTTTTGTGTCCTGATGTTTACAAAGGTGCCAGCTCTAAAGATTTCCAGAGCAGTGGAAAGAAGTTAACTCTCTGCCATTCTGGGATAGATGCCACTCTCCAAGCTCCAAAGCCGTCCTGCTGGGGCTTTGTCCTAGAGTCCTATGAAAACAGAGCTGTTAGTTTTTCCATCTATTCCATCTCCAAATTGCTCCAGGGGGCATGCATCTGGTTTTTGATCCAACCTCATTTCTTTCTTTTGCGACATCAAAGCTTCTTGCTTTCTTCTTCATCCCCAACTAATGCCCTCACGCAGTTGTCTGAGGGTGCCCTGTTTACCAGCTTTCCATATTCTCAGTCATATCTGAATTCGAGTTTGGCTTCAAGGTAGGATATAGTAGTATTTAATAGTATGGGCTTGGGTGGGAGTGTAAAATGGTGTAGCAGCTTTGGAAAACAGTTTGGCAGTTTCTTAACATGTTAAATATGAACTTACTATATGACCCAGCAATTTCCCTCCTAGGCACCCACCCAAGAGAAGTCAAAGCATATGTTCACACAAAGACATATCCATGAATATTCATACAAACATTATTTATAATAGTCCAAAGTAGAAACACTCCAAATGTCAATTAATTAGTAAGTGGATAAACAAAATGTGGTATATCTATAATGGAATATAATTCAGCAAGAAAAAAGGAATAAAATACTGATATCTGTGACAAAATGGGTGTTCCTAAGTAACCATATACTAAGTGAAAGAAGCCAGATGTATAGGCTCGTGTTGCAGAATTCCATTATGAACTGTCCAGAAATGGCAAATCTATTGGGAAAGCAAGTAGATTAGTGATTGCCTGACCTGGGTCGGGGATGGAGGCAAAAATGAATAGCAGATGAGCAGGGGGACTTTTTGGGGGTGTTGAAAATGTTCTGAAACTGGAAGATAATTGAAATTCTATAAATTTACTAAAAATCACAGAATTGTGTACTTAAAATGTGTGAGCTTTATGGTATGCAAATTACATATCAATAAAGCTTTTTGTTATTTGTTTTGAAAGTATTGATTTTAGATTCAGTCAGACCTTGATTGCTTCCTCTGTTGCTTATTAACTGTGCCACTACGGATTACTTAAGTTGGTTGAGCCTCGGTTTCTCTATCCATCAATTGGGCATAAATACCACTTGATAGGGTTGTTGTAAAGATTAAAACTGGTTAAAATTTGAGAAATATTTAACATTGAGAGAATATAATAAAAAGTAAAATATATGAAAAACTTAATATTATATACTATTATATGCTTAATAAAAGTTAATTTTTGTTATTGTTGCCTTTGCTTGCTGTGAAAACTTTTTTGTATTATTAACATTTTGAAATGTACCATAGGAGTATATAGGTAGCAAAATAATTGGGTCTGGTTTTATTTTGGAAAGCGTTTCTGAATATGCAGTGCGTCTGTGGATCGAAGGTGTCTAAGCTTGGAGGAGATGTGGGGAGCGTTGCTATTACTGTCTACTGCGTGTTGTCCAAAGTGGGTCCTGTCTGAACTGCATTTCAGGCCATCACCCTCCCTACCACTTGATTACCACAACAGGTCTTCTGGTCTTCCCAGGCTCCTGGGCTCCCGCTTCCTATTTTTTGCAACGCTTCTCATAGAGAGGCTTAGGAGAGAGGATGGGCAGGATGTCCCCACGGGGCTTCCCGCAGCCTCCCAATTAGACTAGTTGTGGGGAGACTCCGGAGGAGGGAGGTCTGGGCCTGTGCCAGCAGGATGGCTGTGAGTCTGCAGAGAGAGAAAATAGAGCACAGAAAGGGAGCTGAACTTTCCAAGCAGCCAGTTTCATTTTGGGCATGGCAGTTGCTTGTGCTGTCAGGGAGAATCAGGCTCATTGCTAAGGAGAACTGCCAGGGGCTGACAAACTCCATCCTTCCAGGTTCCTCAGCTTCTCTCTGGCTTGTTGAAAACTTGGCTCTGCCTGGCTGGGAGTACAGAGCTTCCAGGTTGAGGAACGTTGGGCATGTTGAAGTTGAGCCTTTCAGATGATTTACTGGCACTTGACGTTTTCATTGTCTGGCTTCTATCATAGACACACATGATTGTGTCTCTCTTGCATCTCACACAGGGTTGACTTCTCCATGTCCCCTGTTCTCTCTGTTCTCATAGGTACTGTGCTACCTTCTGCCTCTTTACCTTTATTCCTCCAGCCCTACATGTTTCTTTTTTTTTTTTTTTTTTTTTTTTTTCAGATTAGGAAACAGCCTGAGAGAGATCAAATAACTTGCTCAAGGTCACACAGCTAGCAAGTGGCAGAGCTGGAGTTAGAACCCAGGTTTTAATGATTCAAGAGCCCAAGAGCTTGGCTATTAAGCTCTGCCACCTTCCAAATTTTGGTGCGAATTATAGCACATTTTATCATAGTTGTATGCTGCGCACATCTGCCTCTCATGCAAAGACTGTATACTTTCATCTCTGTATCTTCTTGGCCCAGCATGAAGCCTGAAGGACAGTAGCAAATTTGGTGCAAGTTTAAGTTCCTGTGTCACAGCCCACCCCCACCACTGAGTAGCTCTGTGGCTTTCAGTGACTCAGTTAAACCTTTCTGAGCCTCAGTTTCCTCATTATAGGATAACAATACCTACCCAGGGTGTTTGTGAAGATTTGGTGACATGATGCATGTTTGGTGTTTGATGCATAACAGGTGTAGTAGACATTTTTGTTTTCTTTTGGGACATTGAATCCTGTATATTCTTAACTATGCTGTTTAGATAGGGTTTACCTTAATCTCCAGCTCCAAGGAGAGAAAACCCTGGGCAGCCTGGCCAATTAGAGGGCTGAATTACCCTGGTCACAGGGATTGACTCAAAGGTGGACATGTGACCTGGATGAGCCAATCTATGCCTTCTCTGGGACTCTGGCTAGAAATACTGGGAAGTCACAAATTACATCCTTCTGAAATGATGGATACAATGAACCAAGTAAATAGTGAGCTGTGTAGACACCAGGTGGCCTAGGATTTCTCTGAGAGCGAAGCCAACCCAGAGGAAACAGAACTACGAGGAGAATGAAAGAGAGAGAGTTCTGATCATATTGTTCATTTTATGCCTGTAGTTTTTTAGTCACATAAATCAGTAAACTTGTTCTGTCTTTCCTATGTTTTCTGTCTCTCTCTCTCTCTGTGCCTTGGGCTAACTGAAGTTGGTATTTGGCACTACTGAGTGAAATTTTTATATATGTTTGTGTGTGTATATATATGTGTGTGTATATATATATATTTAAATTGCACTTTAAGTTCTGGGGTACATGTGCAGATCGTGCAGGATTGTTGCATAGGTGCATACATGGCAATGTGGTTTGCTGCCTCCATCCCCTGCTCACCTATATCTGGCATTTCTCCCATGTTATCCCTCCCCAACCTCCCTACCCACTGTTGTCCCTCCTGTAATCCCTCCCATTAGACCCCAGTGTGTGATGCTCCCATCCCTGTGTGAAATTTTCGTTCAGCAAAGGAGATGGTTTAAAATGGTGAGCTTTGTCTTTATTCCCCGAGTGAGGGAAGGCCCAAAAGAACATATGCTTGTTAAAGATCAGAGTTAACTTTACTTCTAGCAAAGATCAAATAATTAAGTAGACAGTCAAGGTGAAGACAGGTAACAGGTCCAGAATTTACAGGGAAGAAGTTTCTTCGGGAGGAAGCAGGACATTCAGGCTTAGTAATTTCATTACTAAGAGAACTGCAGAAGGGACGGGTGGCAGGTGATATTGACCAGTTAGGTTGCGGCCAGGTGATCAAGAGCCTTAACTGTGATGAAAATGGATTGGAAGATGAATAGTGGATGGTTAAACTGAAGGCTGGTAGACCATTTGTGAAACAATGGGGATGAATGAGGACAATGACATTCATTGTCATTGTCTGGGGCACAGACTTAGACCTTAATTTTGAGTCAGTATACATCCGAATGGGGAGGGACGATATGAATTGGACTCCAGTTTGGTGTAGCAAAAGCTTTACATATAGTAAGTCCTATAAGACTCAGTTTGATTTGTTTATTTTTAAAGGGAGTGTTCTTGACATTTTAGAAGGCACATTCTCATTAACAGTATGTAATATGTTAGGTGGTGGTGAGAGCTGAGAAAAAAGCAATTTTGGTAAGAGGACAGGGAGTAAGGATAAGGTGTTGTTAAGTAGGGCATCCAAAGAGAGCCCCCCACCTCCCACCATGCCCTTTTTTGAGACAGGGTCTTGTTCTGTCACCCAGGCCGGAGTACAGTGTCCTGACCATAGTTCACTGTAGTCTTGATCTCCAGGCTCAAGTCATCCTCCTGCCTTAGCTTCCCCAGTAGCTGAGACTGCAGGTGCATGCTACCACGATTGGCTAGTTGTTTTGTTTGTTTGTTTGTTTGTAGGGAAGGGATCTTGCTATGTTACCCAGGCTTGTCTCAAACTCCTGAGCTCAAGCAATCCTCCTGACTAGGCTTCCTGAGTAGCTAGGACTACAGGCAGGCACCACCATGCCTAGCTAATTTTTTGAATTTTTTTGTGACTTGGGATCTTGCTAAGTTTCTCAGGCTGATCTTAAACTCCTGGGCTCAGGTGATCCTCCTACCTTGGCCCCCCAAAGCACTGGGATTACAAGCATAAACCACCATGCCTGACCCAAAGAGAGCATCTTTGATAAGAAAGCTAACCATTACCTCAAGACACATGAGACTGCATGCTTATTAATTTCTGGGAAAATATTTATCATGTAATGCTGTAGGGAAAAAATCAGCATAGGAATTAGAAGCAGATTATGTTGGAGCAAGATTGCTTTTTACCACTGGGGAAATCTTGAGTCAGATTTGATCTTTTTCATTTATTTATTTATGAATTTTTAAATGAATTTTAAAAAGTCCATACCACAACACTAGAGAGTGTTGTGAGCCCCAAATCGAGTAAAGTATCCCTAGGTACAGTCAGTTTCTCAATGTTTCTCCTCCAGTGTAGTGTCTGAGATAAAACTTTCAAGAGCATGCTGAGCAGCATTTGAAAAGGGACAAACGGACTGTTTATTCGAGGCCTGCGATGGGTGTATGATGATTCAGGGTGGCTGCTTCAACCTGGCTCTCCCTAGACTCTGGAGCATTTGGGGATTCTGAAAATCAAAATTATTATGTGTGTGTGTGTGTGTGTGTGTGTGTGTGTGTGTGTGTGTGTGTGTGTGTGTGTGAGTGTGAGAGAGAGAGAGAGAATTACTGAGTGTTACAGCCATCAGTCTTGACCTCTGAGGCTCAGATGATTCTCCCACCTAAGCCTCTTGAGCAGCTGAGACTATAGGTATGTGACACCATGCTTGGCTAATTGTTATATTTTTCTAGAGATGGGATTTTGCTTTATTACTCAGGCTGATCTTGAACTCTTGGGCTCAAGCAATCCTCACATGTTGGCTTCCTGGGTAGCTGGGACTACAGGCAGGCACCACCACTCCCAGCTAAGATCTACTTGTGCTCTTTAAGGGTAGCCCCAACTTGCCCTCATTCCTCATCCACCCATTTCTCCTCACTCACCACTTACTCACTTGCATGTCTTCTCATGCTCAGGGATGGGCTGGTGGGTGAAAATCTTGCAAGTTACTTAATACACCCATCACTCAGTTGTTCATAAAAGCTGAATGTTTAATTACTTAAAAATTCCCAACTGTATGATGGCATAATTGACATAACATCAAATTGACCCAGTATACCATTCAGCGATTTTTAGAAAATTTACTGCCTTGTGCAACTATCATCAGCATCTAGTGTGAGGACATTTTTGTCACCCCAGTGAGACCCTTGTACTTGTTCTCATGCCTAACCCCAGAAAACTGCTGATCTGTTTTCTAGCTGTATATCTGTCTTTCCTGCACATTTCATATGAATCGAATTATACAATATGTGGTCTTCTATGTCTGACTTCTTTCACTTAGCATAATGTTGTTGAGGTTCATCCACGTTGTAGCAGATTTCATTATTTCATTTTTTATTGTTGCATGCTATTCCATCATATTGTAGACCAATCCATTCACAAATTGTTGGACATTTGAGCTTTCTTTACTTCTGGGATATTATGAGTAATGCTTCTATGAATAGTCACTTGTGAGTCTTTTGTGGACGTATGTTTCAATTTCTCTTGAGTAGATACCTAGCAATGGAATTGCTGGGTAATATATTAAGATTACGTTCAACTTTTTAAGAAATGAATGGCTTGGTTTTTAAGCTGTGCCGAAGTTCTCTCCCCACCACATAAAGAGGGTCGTGTTGAGCATATCTCATAACCTGGAATGCTCTCCACACATGGCTGCAGCTGAGCTATTTGCAGTGGAATGTTCAGGTCTTTCCATGCCCAGCCATTTGCTGCAGGAGTTCTGCCTCCCCGTCATTCCTCCAAGCCTCCCCTTCCTGCCACAGCCAACCCCGAGGAAGAGGAAACACAAAGACGTCTGTGGCTGTCTGAACGTGGCTTTTTCTCCAGATGGGACAGATGTAGTGGCTGTAAAAGCAGCTGCGATGTTTCCATGCTGAAAGGGCTTTTCATGCAAGAGATGAAAAGCGGAATGTCGTGCTGGAAAGGTGAACTTTGGGTGCGGGTATGAAAAGAGTGTGATGTGTGCTCCCCTGTTTCTCTGGGACAAATGAGTCATGTTTGAGAAATGGTCCCTTTTCAGCCTCAATGACTACTTGCATCTATTTCAACCTCCAAAAAAAGCTCAGGGAGAGGAGATCTGGAACTTGAGCAAGACTCAAAGGTTGCTGGAGACTCAGAAACTGACGTCGTCTGATGGTGTGACAGGTCAGTGAGCCAATCAGCCAGCCAAAAAGCTGTGATGAAGGGAGAGACGGTGATTGTAGAGTGACACATGGCCTCATTTATCCTGGAGAAAGCTGGGGAATTTCGTCTCAAACAGCTGGTACTGAATTGAGTCTTTGTATGACCAAGAGACAAGATATTCATTTAAATTGAACAGATGCCAACGTTACTTGGGCTCTTTAGTGGTAATTGATCCTCCTCTCTTGGGTCTGAGGTATTAAAAAAATATTTGGAACTCGGCTTCCAAGATTTAATTGTAGCCCTTAAGAAGTAAACTCAGACATAAAAGAGACGTGAAACTGGCTAACCATATGCAGAAAACTGAAACCGGACCCCTTCCTTACACTTACACAAAAATTAACTCAGGATGGATTAAAGTCTTAAATGTAAGACCTAAAGCCTTAAAAACCCTAGGAGAAAACCTAGGGAATACCATTCAGGATATAGGCATGGGCAAAGACTTCACGACTAAAACGCCAAAAGCTATGGCAACAAAAGCCAAAATTGACAAATGGGATCTAATTAAACTAAAGAGCTTCTGCACAGCAAAAGAAACTGTCATCAGAGTGAACAGGCAATGTACAGAATGGGAGAAAATTTTTGCAATCTATCCATCTGACAAAGGGCTAATATCCAGAATCTACAAAGAACTTAAACAAATTTACAAGAAAAAAACAAACAGCTTCCCTTATTTCTTAAGGTGATCTCAGATGGCAGACTTCCTGAGTTCAAATCCTGATTGCAGAAGATCATTGAATAATTTATTTAACTTCTCTGTGCCCTGGTGTTCTCATATGTAAAGTGAAACTGAAAATAATAGTTCCCTGTTTTGAGAATTAACTGAGATCATCCATATAAGACACTTAGCATATTGGTGGGCACATAGAAATGCCAGAGTAAACATTAACTATCATTACTATTATTTTGAAATTTACTTTTTATTATTAAGGTAATTTTCTATTTGGAGCTTCTATTGTACCAGATGGATGAAATTTGAGTCTTAGCCTATTCTAGGTAACCCCAAACAATTCAGTATTGAATATTAAGTATTCAATGCAGTATCAAATTGCCTCTCCCCAAAGATTTGGATTCTGTAAATGTTTGGCAGAATTGTGTTTGAAGGAGGAGGATAGGAGACTATGATTGTACCTGGATAGGTGAGAGGCCATCTGGTTTTCCGTTATCATCTGTTGAGGCTGACATTCATGGAGATCCATTTCATCTTGTATTTGCAAATGAGGAAACTGAGGCTCAGAGAGGTTAGGAAACTTGCATAAACACACACAGCTAGGTGGTGGATCCAGGACTCAAAACCAGGTCTGTCTGACTTTAGGGCCCTTGTTCTTTACCGTTTATCTTCTAAAAATGACTCCAGAGACCCTTCACCTTATATCCAAGTGGTCATACCATTAAGCAAAAGGGTAAGGATTTTTTTTTTTTTAAGAGGTGGGCTAGGTTGTTTCGTGATTCATCAGAAAAAGGCCTGAGGACTGTGTCAGATGCCAAATAAAGCCTTAGTTCTTGGTAAATTTGGAGAGCAATTTGGTGTTTTAGCTAATAAGAGAAATTCAATGCATATTTGTTGAAGAAAAGAGAGAGAAAAGAAGGGAAAAAAGTAAGATAAAGAGGCAGGAAAAAAAGACAGGAAGAGAAGGAGGGAGGAAGGGAAGAAAAGGTTTCAATTTTCATTTGCCAGCCGCACCTTTTGAATATATTGGTTTTATGGAGCTTTACCAAGATTTTACACTTTGGAATCTCTCGAGGAACATTTTGAAAATACACATTCTAGGACCCCACGTGACACCTACTGAATCAATCAGAATCCCTGGGATCAGTCCTGAGCAAACAAACTCAGGCAATTTTATATGATACTTCTCTTTCAGAAGCATGAGTTTGTGATTATTATTATTATTTTTAACAAAGCAAATTAGAGATCAGTTTAGACCCAACAAGGGCTTGTTGTGGTTTGTGAGTGGCTTCATCTCTTATTTGGATGCTGCTTAGTGATGTCTCTGTTGAGAGGACATGGTTGGTGTTGCTTTTCAGTGGCCTTTAAAAGGTAGCCCTGGTTCATGGCTCTCACTCCCCTTTGTGAAGGTCAAAGAATGTATGGGGTTGATATTCTCCCTGAAACTAAATCCGGTGCCACTTGGAATCAGGGTCTCTTTTTACCCTAATTCCACCTCAGCTAGCTGGCAATAGAGTAAAAAATTTGAGGCCAGGCATAGTGGCTCACACCTGTAATCCCAGCATTTTGGAAGGCCAAAGCAGGTGGATCACTTGATGTCAGGAGTTCGAAACCAGCCTGGCTGACATGGTAAAACCCCATCTCTATTAATACAAAAATTAGCTGTGCATGGTGGTACAGTCCTGTAATTCCAGCTACTCGTAAGGCTGACACAGGAGGATTGCTTGAACCCGGGAGGCAGAGGTTGTAGGGAGCCGAGATTGCACCACTGCACTCCAGCCTGGGTGATAGAATGATACTCCATCTTAAAAAAAAAAATTTTTTTTTGAAAACATCTTCCTGGTTTTCAGGCCTAGACTCACCTAAAGTAAAGTGTTTTCATTTGTTGTAGTGATGATGGTGGTAGTGGTTCCCCAAGGGACCAGTCAGAGAGTCTCTCCTGTCTCGTTGGTAAGAGGTAGTCAAAGTTAGCATTAGAGAGATCATGTATTCCAGGCAGTGTCTGTCCTGACCAAGCCTGGAGGTTGTTGCCCGATTTGTACATCCCCGATCAAGAATAGGAGAGGGCCATCTTTGTTTGGCATAGCATCTCTGAATTAATTGGCAGCCTTCCTCAGGACTTGGCACTAACTGGACATAAATAGGCACTGAAGTTCTGGGAAAATTGTCTTGCCTGAGAGGCTCATTATTGCGTTCAACACAAAGGAATTTGGGCAGGGAGGTCAGAGTTAATGTGCTTAATATCCAGTTGCTGCAGGGACCCAGCCAAGGGACTGAGAGTGTCCTGAAAATCACTGGCCTCGTTTGTTTGTCTTCTCTGGCTGTGTTCTTGGCACCCATGGAGGAGAAAGGGATGAACACAATAGAAACTAGAAGAAGATCCAGGCCTGTATCTCAGGGACGAAAAAGGTTTTGTGGTCATCGTCAAGAGGAATCACTGTCTGATTCCCAGTGAATGTAGGCTTCTTCTCTGAGCTACCTGGCAGGGATCACTGACTTATTCTCTCACTCCATTGTCCATTCATTCATTCATCAACGCACTTAGCACAGACACACTGTAAACCTTGAATTGTGCTTGGAAAACTTCTGGAGGTTACCTGTGATGTTAAAATACTCCTAGAAATAAATGACTGTTGATCTAAGAGCACAGAGACTTAACAATTAGCACAGCCACAACATTGAAGGCTCACCAGCTCCCAATTTTCTTTTTCTTAAATTATAATTTTTATTTTGAGGAAATTAAAAAATAATATACAAAATATAAAGAACTGGGTAACAATCACCCAGGTCCCCACTACCTAGAATCAACAATGGTTAACATTTTGTTATTGCTAACAATATGTCTTCAAGTATTATTGTTTCAACATAAGAATGAATACATTACAGATAATGTTTAAATTTCCTCTTCCTTATTGCCTTCAATACCGCACCCTCTCCCAACCAGGCCATTATAGTCAGGAATTCTTACGCTTAATCCCTAATCTCTTAACTTTTACATATAGATTTATGTTTTCATAAACTATATGTAGCATCATGTGTTTTACTTTATGTGAATGTTATTATATTTTAAATTTCATTCTGCATCTTTTTTTTTCACTTAACATTATACTTTGGGCTTTATATATGTTTATAACTAGCGAAGCATCACATCTAACTCCTTCCTTCCTTCCTTCCTTTCTCCTTCCCTCCCTCCCTCCCTGTATCTATGTATCTATCACTGTATCCACCCGTCCATTCATCTGTCTATCTCTTCATCACCATTGTCATATTTATGTATCTATTTTTCATTTTGCTGGCTGTGTGTCTATTTTATATGTGTCCTATTTCACATACTTAGTCCCTCACTTTTCTTGCCTGGTTCCTTAGCAGGGGTGATATTCAAAATATTTAACAACTCATATGCCCCAGGTACCAAATAATAAAAACATGTGATGGCCTAGTCAGACTAAACCTGGCCATGAATAACTGGTAAGCCCATTATACTGGTTCATACCAGCTGACTAGTAAGTAGCCTTACCTGCAGGCATTTTGGTTTGCAAACGCTGCACTAACAATTCCTTCCAACACTGACCATCTTATGAACAAAACCCTTGGAGTTTCTTCCTCAGGAGTACCTTCCCTTCTGATTGCCTATAATCCTCCCTCATCTCTGCTTGTAGAAATCTAAGCAGCCTTTCAGGCCAAGTTCAAATACCGTTTCCTGCATGAATGACTCTGGGATCTCCAAGACAGATTTTAATACTTCATTATGCCTTATTATTGGGTTTATATCTGTAGTTTTGTCCATGGATTGAATCCTTCAGTGGACTGTGAGTTACTCGAAGCCTGGATGGCTTCTTACTTACTAATCTCTCTCACCTTGTTTTATATCCATCCCTCACTCAAAAGTGCACATAAGCTGATGCCTGTGATACATCACTAACCTTTGTTAGATTGGCAGAGAATTAATGGTGGATTCTACCTGTCATGGGAGCATTAGGAGTAGAACATAGACACAGCATGAAGATGTTAGCTCCTAGGGTTCTCATTCACGGACACTTTCCGTGGTGTTCCTTGGAAGTAAATACATGGTCTCTAATGGTCCTTGGCGCCGAGATAGCTTGTCAGAACACCATGGTTTATAGTATGGCAGAATGATATTACTGAGGAACTCTGGAAGGAGCTGAAATTGCAGAAGTGAAAGTGATTTGAGAAGGAGCAGCAGAGGTGTCCGTTGAGAGCTGGGCGGGATGGGACAGTGAGCAGGACACTTGGCTTTGGAGCTAGTTGCTATGTTCTGTGAGCCTGTGCCTAGAAACCAGTCTTGAAAAGTGGGCATTTGGGTCCCATCATTTCTGGAGCATGATGGGCACTCTGCAAATATTTGCTAAGTGTGTGAATGGAGCCAGGTAGTCCTGGGTTCCAATCCCTGGTCTGGACTGAGTTTCAGTTTCTCTATCTGAAAAATGGTGAAGATAATGTCTACTCTTAAGGATTATTGGGCAAAGGAGATTTCATAGATGGATAGTACCTAACACAACCTGAAGGGCCACTAGAACTCATAGGACAGCATTATTTTTTAGCGACTATGTGATAAATGCATTGCACTTATTAATATAGGTTAGGGCCTTTATATATGTTAGGGACAAACACCCCAGGGGCCAGCCATATGTCCCAGTGCTATTTCAGTTGTGTGATACTGGGAAGGTTATTTTATTATTTGTTGAGATGGAGTCTTGCTCTGTTGCCCAGGCTGGATTGCAGTGGCATGATCTTAGCTCACTGCAACCTCCACCTCCCACCTTCAAGTGATTCTCCTGCCTCAGCCTTCTGAGTAGCTCGAATTACAGGTGTGTGCTACCACTCCTGGCTAATTTTTGTATTTTTAGTAGAGACGGGGTTTTACCATATTGGCCAGGCTGGTCTCAAACTCCTGACCTCAGGCAGTCCTCCCGCCCTGGGTTCCCAACGTGCTAGGATTATGGGCATGAGCCATTGTGCCTGGCCTATTTTATTTGTTTTTCAATACTCTCAGCTTTAGTTTCTGCATCTATGAAGTGAGAACACATAAATACAGCAGACGTGTGTTTGAATACCTACTGTGAGCTGGCAGAGTGGGCCGAATTGTGACCCTCCAGAAATGGCCTCATCCTGGAACCTGTGCATGTGACTGTATTTGGTAAAAAAGGGTCTTGCAGATGTAATCAAGTTAAGGATCTGCAGGGAAGGAGTCAAGTTCATTACGGATTATCTGAATAGGCCCTAAATCTGCTAGCAAGTGTCCCTATAAGAGATACACAGAAAAGAGACATGCGGAGAAAAGAGGAGGAAGCAATGTGACCACGTGGGAGAGATCCTAGAGCCACCAGAAGCTGTAGGAGACAAGGGATGGGTTCTCCCCTAGAGCCTTGCGAGGGGACATGGCCCTGCCAACACCCCGACTTCACACTTCTGGCCTCCAGAACTGAGACAAAGAAGTTCTGTTGTTTCAGGCCACTTAGTTTGTGGTAGCATGTTACAGCAGCATCAGGAAACTGACACAGTCGTTTTCTATGTTCTGGCTCTGTGGGAACCTCTTGCATATTGTAGTTGCTTACTGAAATGCCCTTAAAAAGCTCATAGTTGGCCTGGTGTGGTGGCTTATGCCTGTAATCCCAGCACTTTGGGAGGCCAAGGCAGGAGTCGAACTCCTAAGGTCAGGAGTTTGACTCTTGGCCAACATGGTGAAACCGTGTCTCTACTAAAAACACAAAAATTAGCCAGACGTGATGGTGCATGCCTTTAATTCTAGCTACTCGGGAGGCTGAAGCAGGAGAATCGCTTGAACCTGGGTGGCAGAGGTTGCAGTGAGCTGAGTTCAAGCCATTGCACTCCAGCCTGGGTGACACATTGAGACTCTGTCTCAAAAAAAAAAAAAAAAAGCTCACAATCTATGTCTGGGAGATGACATACTCACTAACAGTGATACAATCTAGCAGGTTAAGGTTGTGATAAAGGGGCACCCAGGAAGGTCAGGCAACCTGCAAGGAGATGTGTGTGGGGGTGTTCCTGGGAATAGTTCCTGGAGTTTTTCTCAGCTGAGCCCTAAAGAGTAAGGAGGCATTAGCCAGGCAAAGATGAGGACAGGACGTTTTGTTAGAGAAAACAGAATGCACAGAGGCATGAGACAGCAAGAACAGGCAGTCATTCTTGTCTTCCTAATTCCTGGGAAGGTCAGATAGCCACCTAGAACATTGCTTCCCAAAAGGTGAAGTGCATGTGGGTCACTTGGAGGGTTGTGCTAAAATGAAGAAAATCAGATTTAGAGTTAGCGAGTCTGGGGCAGGCCCAGAGATCCTGCGTTTCTTACAACAGACAGGATGCCAATGGTGCTGGTCTGTTGACCACACTTGGAGGAGCAAGGTCTTAGCACACTAAAGTCTACAGCACTTCTGCCCATTTCTTATCTCATTTAACCTTCTGCCCAGAGAGAGAGAGAGAGAGAGAGAGAGAGAGAGAGAGAGAGAGAGAGAGAGAGAGCCAGATTTGCAGCTGTGAAACCAGATTCTGGAAGAAGGGAGGTACTTTGCTCAAGGTCACACAGGCTCAGATGGTATCATTGATTTTAGAACCTGGGTTTTCTGACTTTGAATACACTGTTCCTTTTAATAACTCATTGTACAATTTCAGTATGACACAGAAATAAGGACTAGATTTTGATTTTTGATCCAGTCTCAGGGTCTTTTTCGTTTAGTAGATTGTTTATGTCACATTTCCACTTGTTGATCTAAAGTGTATGTTTATTAGTAACAATAACGATCATTTATGTTATATGCAACAATATATTAATAAGCTGTTCAATAACTACTAACAATTATTATAATCATTAACAATCACTAATACTTAATAATCACTAATAACAAATAAGTTAATTATAATTAAGCTGTCTCTCTTTGTAGTTCCTCCCAAAAAATGTGGCAGCGATTTATTTGCTGTTTTCTTCAGGGGTCTGAGGGTGAACTGGTCTGTATCTGATTTCTTCCCCTAATCAGAGTCCTAGAAGACTGTCCAATAGGTCTTACATTTAGCTCAAGAAAAACGTGTTACCAAGTTCTTGGCTAACTAGTTATTTCAGACAAGTACTGAATATTGAAAGGGAGCTAATAGTTTTTTGTTGTTGGGGATTGTTTGAGATTTAAGCTGTCGTCTAAGGCTACCTTCAATAACAGTAAAGATGTACAGTTTTTTTTTTTTTTTTGAGACAGAGTCTCACTCTGTCACCCAGGCTGGAGTGCAGTGGCATGATCTTGGCTCACTACAACCTCTGTCTGCTGGATTCAAGTAATTCTCTGTCTCAGCCTGCTGAGTAGCTGGGATTACAGGTGCCCACCACCACGCCTGGCTAACTTTCGTATTTTTAGTAGAGACAGGGTTTCACCGTCACTGACCAGGCTGATCTTGAACTCTTGACCTTGTGATGCACGCCTCAGCCTCCCAAAGTACTGGGGTTACGGGCATGAGTCACCACGCCTAGCCAGATGAACAGTTTTTTTTTAGAAGAGGAGTGGTGGATGTCCTCAGAAAGAGGGGGTAGAGAC
>CAUYQU010007987.1:0-18011 GCA_963574635.1 Cheracebus regulus | reverse complement strand
CACAATTATTGGCATAAAAGAGGTTTTTAATACCCATTTTTAGACTGCATTCTAGCCTGGGCAATAGAACAAGAATCCCGTTCTCTTTCCCTCTTTCTCTGCCTCTTTCTTTCTCTCTTTCATCTTTTTTTTTCTTTTGCTCTTTCTTTCTTTTCTCTCTTTTTCTTTAAAAAAAAAAAATACAACATGGATGTACCCTGAAAACACTTTACTAAGTGAAAGAAGCCAGGCACACAAGGACACATACTACATAATCCCATTTACATAGAATGCTCGGATTAGGCAAATTTATACAGATAGAAGGTAGATTAATGGTTCCTTGGGGCTTCAGGGAGAAAGGAGTATGGGAATTCACTGCTTATGAGAACAGGATTTCTTTTAGAGGGGACAAAAATGTTCTATAATAATTATGATTATGGATGCAGAGCCTGTGACATTACTATAAACCATGAAACTATGCACTTTAAATGGGTGAACGGTATGTAAATTATATCTCAATAAAGTTATTTAAATGGCATACAGAAGAAATTTACAAGTTGATTCTAATTTATATAGAAATGCAAATAACTGGTAGGGCAGGATGGCTCATGCCTGTCATCCCAGCCCTTTGGGAGGCCAAGGCAGCTGGATCACTTGAGGTCTCTAGTTTGAGACCACTCTGGCCAACATGGTGAAACCCCATCTCTACTAAAAATACAAACACTAGCTGGGCGTGGTGGCACACGCCTGTAGTCCCAGCTACTCAGGAGGCTGAGGCAGGAGAATCGCTTGAACCCGGGAGGCAGAGGTTGTGGTGAGCTGAGATCACACCATTGCACTCCAGCCTGGGCGACAGAGTAAGACTCCATCTAGAAAAATAAAAAAAATGCAAAAGAAGGGTGGAAGCAATCTTGGCCATAAAACAAAACCAGGATGGAGAACTTATACTACATAATTTCAGACTGACTACAAAAGCTCACATAATCAAGACAACGTGGTATTGGCACAGGATAGACAAATCTATCAGTGGCACAGAATTTAACTCTTCAAATAGGCTAGAAATAGGCCTGGCTGTATGATGGACTTACTATCTACAATGGCCTAAAAAGTAAATCAATGGAGAGAAGCAAGTGTGAAGTTATCAGGATCAACGTGGAGTTACTGATGTTAAGAAAGCCCCTGCAAACACAGCTGGGGAAGGTCATGGAGAGGGGGCTCTCATGCTTGCGTGCCTGATAACAGGAAAGACTCTACAAAAGCCACAACTTGAACAAAGGCCATCACAGCCTTACACAGAAATACTTCTGTAGGGACATCACCTTTGACAGCATCACCCTTGTTACTGATCTTTGTAGGAAACAACAATGACTTCGAAACCATTCTGCGACACTCCTCATTTTTTCCTTTGAAGCTGAATGTAGGCTGGGCATGGTGGCTGACGCCTATAATCCCAGCATTTTGGGAGGCCGAGGCGGGTGGATCAGCTGACATTAGGAGTTTGAGACCAGCCTGGTCAACAATGGCAAAACCCTGTCTCTACTAAAAATACAAAAGAAATTAGCCAGGAGTGGTGGTATGTGCTGTAATCCTAACAACTAGGGAGGCTGAGGCAGGAGAATCGCTTGAACCCCAGAGGCAAAGGTTGCAGTGAGCTGAGATTGTGTCACTGTACGCCAGCCAAAGCAACAGAGCAATACTCCATCTCAAAAAAAACAAACAAACAAACAAAAAAAGCCTGGGTGTAGTGGGTACAATAGTTCCAGCTATTTGAGGGACCAAGTCAGGAGGATCACTTGAACCCAGGAGTTCAAGTGCAGCCTGGACAATATAGCAAAACCTCTCTCTTGCGGGGCGGGAGGGGTGGGGCGGGGAACAAGCAAAAAACAACTCTTTGCCTTCCTGAAAATGGATGTAGTTTATTATAGGATACACATTCCCACTGCTATGTTCTATTCCCAAATAAACATCTTTTCTTTTAGATAAAGGCCTCTGTTTGTTTTCTGGTTCACATAACTGGTGTCAGAAATGGGACCTGAAAAAAGAGCACCAGGAGAACTGCTGACTCTCAGCCCCACTGTGCAGCACTCACTTGTCCTCAAGCTCTCCACCTCTGTGGTTCTCTTTATGTGCCCCAGTGAGTCTCCTCTCAGTCTGAGTGCCCTCCCTTTAAGCTGAGGCTTTTCTACTTTATTGGGAATGTGGTTTGGATAAGGCCACCTTAGTAATGGTTCACACATCCCTCTTGGGATGACACACTTCTTACCTTTTCCGGTAAGCATTTTCTAGTATAAAGAAAAGTGTCTTTCTGGACCGAGTACTCTTGATTTCTAAAAAACTGACATTCTCCCTGGGAGGCGTGACTTCTCTGGTTTGTGTGCCCCATTTAATATCTTATTTGATCTGCATGCCTACATTAAAATGTTTTTGAACACCCTCATCTTGGGTTCTTTTCATTTGGTTTGACTCTTCCCAGGCTTATTTCTGAAAACTTTCTGAGACCAAAATAAACGTTCTGGATAGTGGGCACAGGATGAATAATTAAAAGTCACTAGGTGGCCAGGCACGGTGGCTCACACCTGTAATCCCAGCACTTTGGGAGGCTAAGGCAGGTGGACCAGGAGGTCAGGAGATTTGAGACCATTGTGGCCAACATGGTGAAACCCCATCTCTACTAAAAATATTTTTTTAAAAAATTAGCTGGGCATGGTGGTGCGCACCTGTAGTCCCAGCTACTCGGGAGGCTGAGGCAGGGGAATCGCTTGAACCCGGGAGACAGAGGTTGCAGTGAGCCGAGATTGCACCACTGCACTCCAGCCTGGAGACAGAGCAAGACTCCA
The DNA here is from genome assembly GCA_963574635.1 of Cheracebus regulus. NCBI lineage: Eukaryota > Metazoa > Chordata > Mammalia > Primates > Pitheciidae > Cheracebus > Cheracebus regulus. The sequence goes on along the minus strand of CAUYQU010007987.1, from coordinate 15,195 downwards.
TCTCAAAAAAATAGAAAAGAAAAAGCCACTAGGTTGCCAGGTGCAGTGGCTCACGCTGTAATCCCAGCACCGTGGGAGGCCAAGGCAGACAGGTCACTTCAGCTCAGGAGTTCAAGACCAGCCTGAGCAACAAGGCAAAACCCTGTATCTACCAAAATTTACAATTAGCCAGGCATAGTGGTACGCACACCTGTAGTCCCAACTACTCGGGAGGCTCAGGTGGGAAGATCACTTGAGCCCGGGAGGTTGGGGGTTACAGTAAGACAAGACTGCACTACTGCACACCAGCCTGGGTGACAGAGTGAGACTCAATCTCAAAAAAAAAAAAGCTACCAGGGTGGTTGCCACCATCTAAAACAACAGTCTAAATTCCTGACATTCCCTCATGGGATTTATATAATTTTCTCTGCTCTCAAGAGATTAATAAGAAATGGAATCAGATTCTCAAACATTTAGGTATCCTAGGTTTTCTGGGACTATAGAAGGCTATATATTAGGCCCATTCTTCTGCACTTTTTTTAACTGGTGGGCAAATTACAAGGAAAATTCAGAGCACTAAGGATCATCATTCAAAAAGACCTTCAACTCTAGAGTTAACATGCAGAATCTTATAACTCACTATCCCTCTATTTGTTTTTCTGCCTACTTTAAATCTGTTAGTTTTCTGAGATGAAACTCATTGCTTTTGGCATTCCAGTCAGGATATTTTTTAAAAAGAGAGAGAGAGAAGTCTTAAAGGGCTTTCAAATTAATGCCTTTACAAATTACAACAGCTCCATGGTAACCAAAAACTTTGACATCTTTTAGAAATATAAATTTAGGTTTGCCTAACTAGCAACTGCGTATGGTGAGGGAACACTTAATTGAAAAATTAATCTCTAAAAGAAAAAGAACTAGATAAATGTTTATAATGCTATGCACTCAGGTCAAACATGTCAAAATCTTGAGCTCAGAGCAATGATAAAAAGTATGTCTATCCAGCATACATACACAAAAATATCTTGCTTTTTCTGGCACACAGAGGCCAAAAAGAAAAAGCCAAAACAGGCCGGGCATGGTGGCTCACACCTGTAATCCCAGCAATTTGGGAGACCAAGGCAGGTGGATCACTTGAGGTCAGGAGTTCGAGACCAGCCTGACCAACATGGAGAAACCCAGTCTCTACTAATAATACAAAAACTAGCTGGGCATGGTGGCACATGCCTGTAATCCCAGCTACTTGGGAGGCTGAGGCACAAGAATTGCTTGAACCCGGGAGGCAGGAGTTGTGGTGAGCTGAAATCGTGTCATTGCACTCCATCCTGGGCCACAAGAGCAAAACTCCATCTCAAAAAAAAAAAGCCAAAAGAAAAAAAAACACCTGCTAAAATTCTTCCCTGCCTACATTTGCTAATTAAGCAAACCAGACAGGCAAACAAAAGACTTATCTGTTACTAATTCAACGCTACCTAGAGACTTTATTTTACTTATACAATTCAGCCAGTCCTAGCTATTATGTAAACATTAAACATTTAACCCCAAACTCATCTGAAACTACAAAAAAGTGGCAGGGGAAGGGGATGATATAAAGATTTTTTTTTAATCAAAGTGCCATGAAAACTGCTGTACCCAAAATTTTGGTCCGTGGCCTTCATCAGATTAGCTATTGAGGCAAACAAAGTTTAGCCATATGAACAGCTCCAGTTTTGCCAGAAATATAATTTGGATCCAACTGTCTTATAAACCAGTGAGTTTAAATTATAATCTCATGATAAAAATTCAAAAATAAAAAACTATAAGATCTTTATTTTTGTGCATATTAATGTGTTTATACGTATTTACATGTATTGTATGTTATGTCTACATTGTACAACTTGGCATAGTTAGTTGGCAATAAGTCCCTTAAAGACAAAAGAGTGCTCATATAAAATAGCAATTATCCCATGTGCCTTTTAGTTCACATGAGTTATGTCAATCTTTAATCTGTAAGCTGGTTTAAAGTTACTGGTAAAATATAAATTAAGATGCCTTGAAACTTGTCAGCATGCATCTTTACCTAGCTTTACTGCTCAGACAGTTCATATTCGTCTCAACCAGATATTTAAGACATCAGGGCTTCACATTAAGGTTATAAAACTACAAGCCCAGCCTAAAACAGAATGATCTTTGTGTAATATTTTGATAAGACTAATTTGTCATTGTTGGTTGAAAAAAAAACAGGTGTATATTCTGAGTTACTGGACACTTGATATTCACAGGCTATAAAAAGTATTAATAGGGAAATAACTTGAAGTAACAACTAGCTTTGTCTAATATCTCAATTCTCATGAGTAATCTAGGAAAACTGTTAATAGATAAATAAATAAATGTAAATGGGATAAATGCCTATAAATGAATTTTTCAAGCAATTTGAAATCTTAAAGTTATGTTAAATTAAAAAATAGGTACTAAATGTCAGGGTAATTTCCAACTAAGATTTTAAAAATTCTGTTACAGGGAAAGAAACTTCTAAAAATTATAAAATGGTTCTCATTTATAAAATAGTTATAAGTGAAAAACAATTCAAGATCTTGCTTCCCAGGTTTTCACTAAAAGTAAAGGTTACAAACAGTTAAAAATTCTAATGAATATGTACAATTCTACAAATAAAATGCGCCTGAATACAGAACATACGTTTCTAATAGGAAAAGAAGTATAAGATGGGCACAAAAATGTCCTCCTTACTGAGAAAAGGGTGATTTAGAATCAGGCACAGTGGCTCGTGTGAGGGAGGCTGAGGGAGGAGGATCACTTGAGGCCTGGAGTTTCAGGCTGCAGTGAGCTGTGACTGTGCCACTGTACTCCACTCTGGCTGACAGAGGGAGACCCGGTCTCAAAACAGTAAAAATAAATTTTTGTAATTTAAAAATTTTTTAAAGAATAATTTTGTCTAATTTAGAATTTATTTAAAAGTTATTTCAAAATACAGATACGAGAAAGAAACAGAATACAGAAAGGGAGAGAGAGATGTGAAAAAAGTTATGGATATGAAGATATGTTTTTTCAGGAAGGTTAAAAACAAAAGAATAACTTTGTATGAGAAAGAATCTCGTGTAATAAATTTTTGTTCTAAACTAAAATGACTCGTTATTAAGGATAAGGAATTGTAGGACAAAGCAGAAAGTCCAAGCACATCAACAATGATCTGAGAAAAGTCATAATCAAGTTCAGGAAAAGACAATGTATAAAAGGAATTTTGCATGTGATTAAATTGGCTATAATTTAAAAGGACTGCTTATACTGTCTTTCTAAACACTGATCTATGATGCTAAAATATACTAATACAAAAACATTTAAATTTGGTTACCTATGTTAAAACAACAGGGTTAACCTAAAGTATTTGCTCTTAATAAAATTGTAAGCGGTTTTGATTTTTACTTCTGAAATCTGTTTAACATTCATCTTCTAAACTATTTCTATTTCCTCCTGAGATCTCATTAATTTTCCTGCTCTCAGGTTGGAGATGTAGTGTTTTTCATTTCACTTCTTCAGGAAAAGTTCTTTCCTTTTGAAATTTCTCAAATTTATATTAGAAGCACAACCTTTGCTGGACCTCACTGTAACTTCCAGGTCATACATCATTTCCTTCTGTTCTTTCTCCTCTTAAAAAGGTATATATACCTTTTTGCTTGGCTGGGGTGATAACTCTCTCCAACCTTTTTGTCAACTCCTGTAACTTTTTTTTTCCTAGTTCTAACTCTGCTGTTACGGCCTGATGCTAACATGTTTATCTTAAAAGCCTAGAAAGCAATGTTTTCCTACAGTAGAATTTGATTCTGTGCTCTTGGCTTTTCTTGATGTGTCTGAATTGTTCCTTGTAATGCGGAGACTTCCCATGCTGTTACTAAGAATCATGCATTCCCCTACTCAAGGTACTAGGGTTTTTGTTGTTTTTCTTTTTAGACAGTGTCTCATTCTGTCACCTAGGATGAAGTGCAGTAGTGTGAAGCTCACTGCAACCTCTGCCTCCCTGGTTCAAGCAATTCTCCTGCCTCAGCCTCCTGAATCGCTAGGATTACAGGTGCACAGCACCATGCCCCGCTAACTTTTGTATTTTTAGTCAAGATGGTATTTCACCATGTTGGGCCAGGCTGGTCTTGAACTCCTGAACTCAAGTCAATCCACCTGCCTCGGCCTTCCAAAGTGCTGAGATTACAGGCATGAGCCACCATGCCCAGCCACAAGGTACTAGTTTTCTTGTTTACATTCCTCAATACACTCATGACCCTAGATATACACTTTCTGTTTCTGATTAAATTCAAGTACACTTTTAATCAGGTTTGACTTCCAGGTTATCTAAATAAGTTTCCCATAAATAGAAGCAATCACACTACAAAAGGTTTTTCTTTGCATTTCTGGTGACTGGCCTTAAGAAAACACAAAGATTTTACGTTTTATCAAGAAAATCCCCTATGCTGTCTTTATTAGATTTTCAATTACTTGGGAAAACTGAGTTTTAGAAGGTTAAGGTTTTTCTATTCATGTGACTTTCCATATTGCTTTTGAAGTCTTTTCATTATCACTCTGATTAAATGAATAACTATTATTTATGAGTGACTTGTGATGATTCTGTTTTGATAACTGTTTTGAACCTTTTGGCATCTCTGGCAGGTTTCCATAGAATCAAAATCCAAAGTTGTTTCTGACCTAATATTAACTTCAGGATTTTCTGTTTAGGCCCCTGAAAATCTTCAAAGAGTGAATGTCACATCTTATAGAGATAGTAAATGATTCGTCTTATTCAGAAAATTATATGGAATGCATTGACAAATTATAAGTGTATTAGATCTTCTTTCAGTTATATTTATGGGTATGTTATTGATATAAATACCCTAAAAAGTATGTAAACTTATTAAAATACAGTATGTTATCAGTCATAATTGATTCTTTTCTAAAGTTATATTTGTATGGCTATGCTATTAATGTGAATATTCTAAAGATTATATGAAACGTATAGAAGTCTGATGGCCCTATGATCCTGGCTGTTATCTTAAAACGCTGCATGGAAGAAATAGCTAATCCTTGTCAGCTGGGAAATTTCACTGGCTCTTAACCATGGCTATCCTAAGTTGTTGTCAGCCACTGTTACTGTTCTGAATCACTCTCTGAAAACATCTGCAATCAGCTACATTCCAAAACTACTTTCTATTAAAATGACTCCAACAAGTATATTTTGTTTTTTTGAGATGAGGTCTCACTCTGTCGCCCAGGCTGGAGAGCAGTGGTGAGATCTCAGCCCACTGCAACCTCCTCCCGAGTTCAAGTGATTCTTCTGCCTCAGCCTCCCGAGTAGCTGGAACTACAGGCAAGCGCCATCACACCCGACTAATTTTTGCATTTTTAATAAAGACAGGAGCTCACCATATTGGCCAGGCTGGTCTCGAACTCCTGACCTCGTGATCCCCCAGTCTCAGCCTCCCCAAGTGCTGGAATTACAGGTATGAGTCACCGCGCCTGGCCCAACAAGTACTCTTAAACACATTTCTGATAACTTTAAGACCAATGGACTAAATAACAACTTACGGAACTCTAATATATTAAAGAAACTGATGGACTCATAAAACTGTTAATGGCCAACCTTGTAGTGTAAAGGTACTGCGTCTGACTCCATAAAATTACTAATCAAGATCAATCAAAACTAAAATTTAATGACTTAAAATTAAGTAATTGATGACAATAATATGTTTGTGACTTTTCATTTTTGGTTCTTTACTTAAATGTTTTGTCTTACAGATTTTAAGAAATTTTTCTCGCATACACTATCTATAATATACAACAATTTGGTAAAGTATACTTTCATGAACAAAGATGGAACCATTTGCTTTTTCTCCCTATTGGCTTCCTCCCAAAATTTGCAAACCATTTATTTGTATTTTTATTTTTCTTTGCATACAGTCAATAAAAATCTGCTCTCAAGCAGGATAGGACTGAAAATATAAACGTTGGTTATACTACTGGGGCTTTGACTGAAATGTCTTATTTTAAAATGTGCACTGAATGCCTGGCTTCCAGAGTTCCTAGACTTAGAGTGAGTCAGTAAAAACTGTCACTTCCTGGCAGGATCAAGATCCTTAAGACTGTACGTAAGATGTAAAATCTGTCCTGGCTTGGCTTCCTAGCTCAAGAGATTTCTAAATCTGAGATTCCTGTGTGATCAATGTGGGAAAAAAAGGTTATTATCCCTATAGAAAAACTATAATATAATATACCTGTTATTATAGATTGTAGCCCTGTGCATTGTTTTAAAGTTCTTATTATCTACCTGTAGACTGGACTAGATCCTGAATTATCCTAATTTCCTCCAATATTTGGAGACAACTCTCTAGCTGGCTTACAAAGCTTTATAAGCTGAAACTAGGTTTTTTTTTTTTTTTATTTTGAGATGGAATCTCACTCTGTTGCCCAGGCTGAAGTACAGTGGTATCATCATGACTCACTACAGCCTCTGCCTCCTGGGTTCAAGTGGTTCTTGTACTTCAGCCTCCCGTGTAGCTGGGACTACAGGCACATGCCACCACGCCTGTCTAACTTTTGTATTTTTAGTAGAGAAAGGGTCTCACCATGTTGGCCAGGCTGGTCTTGAACTCCTGACCTCAAGTGATCTGCCAGCCTTGGCCTCCCAAAGTGCTGGGATTGCAGGTGTTAGCCACTGGCACCCAGCTGAAACTAGATACATTTAAGAAATAAGCCCCATGTCTGATTTATGAACCACAAAAAGATTCACCAAACTGCCCCAATGTTATGACCAAAGATATTCAAACTACAAACCAGAAGAAAAAGCTGATATTTTTATACTGTAAATAGCTTTTCCCAAGTACTCGGAATAAGACTCCTTATCGTAATGAGACTTTTACCCCTCTTAATGCTACTTTTTTCACTTGGCAGACTAACAGTGTAATTGAAGTTTTATAAACAATAGCCTCTGCTGATAACTTAACAAAACCTAACTTAAGAAATACTTTTATATCGATTCATTAAGAAAATGTCTGTGCTATTTCTAATATTACAAGCTATGTGTGGATAAATTCCTCTGGGAAAGCTGAAACCCATATATACAAAACAAAACAGGCCATACGGTTACAACACGTGTCACCTAATTCCCTATGGTGATTTGATTTATTCAACTGGTTTTCTTTAAGCCTAGATTCACGACTCAAAGCCATTATGCAAACTGACATTGACATATTACTATTAAGTTTAGTTTTTATTTTTCCTTTTTAAACTTTGTATCTGGGCCAGGCACAGTGACTCATACTTGTAATCCTAGCCCTTTGGGAAACCGAAGCAGGTAGATCACTTGAGGTCAGGAGTTTGAGACCAGCCTGGCCAACGTGGCCAAACTCTGCCTCTACTAAAAATACAAAAATAAAGCTGGGCATGGTGGTGGTGCATGCCTATAGTCCCAGCTACTTGGGAGGCTGAGGCAGGAATCAATTGAACCCGAGAGGTGTAGGTTACAGTGAGCTGAGATTGTGCCACTGCACTCCAGCCTGAGCAATGGAGTGAGACTCTGTCTTCAAAAAAAAAAGTAAATTTTCCATCTGTTACTTCTTAAATTTTTACAGAAGTACAACTCTTAACAAAATATTGCTGGCCCAACACTTTGGGATGGTAACAAAAGACTACAGAACAGACAAAACTGAACTTAATAAGAGACTCCAGGTAGATTTAGTCTGAAAGCAACTCTTTTCAAATCTCCTTTGCTGCTCAAAAGTGGCTAAAAGGGTTTTGACACTGGCTCGTAGTCACTAATCGCTAATCGCAACGTAGGATGTGACCAGCAACCACGATAGGGCCATCCAGACACTAGGCAATAACAAAACTTAACTACAGGCCAGGCACAGTGGCTCACGCCTGTAATCCCAGAACTTTGGGAGGCCAAGGCAGGTGGATCACTTGAGATCAAGAGTTCGAGACCAGCCTAGCCAACATGGTGAAACCCTGTCTCTACTAAAAATATAACAATTACCCAGGCATGGTGGCAAGTACCTGTAGTCCCAGCTACTCGGGAGGCTGAGGCACGAGAATCACTTGAGCCTGGGAGGTGCAGGTTGCAGGGAGCCGAGATCACGCCACTACACTCCAGCCTGGGCAACAGAGCAAGGCTTCGTCTCAATAAATAAATAAATAAATAAATAAAGACAACAGGATGCCTGATCAGTCATGCTTTCTGAGAAAGATCTTGATCAAAAGGAAGAAATGTAAAAGTTGTCAGCATCGAAACGGAGTCACTAATGTTAAGAAAAACAGAGGCAGGGAAGCCCATGAAGAGAGTTATCTTGTATACCTGGTAATGAAAAAGGGTCTACAAAAACCGCAACCTTGCACAAAGGCTGCCACAACCTTACACACACAAAAAATGCTTCTCTGGCAGCGTCATCTGCCCAGCAACTGCCAGTCTAACCTCGGACTGCCGTCACCCTGTTATTCATCTTTGTAGCCAAGAATAATTATTTCAAAACAATTATATAATCCTCTTCATTTTTTCCTTTAAAATTCTTTGTCTTCATTTGTCTTCCCTGTTATCTGACTTATAATAACTCATAAAAAAATTAAAAAGTAAACTTTGTCTTCCTATAGCTCCCCATTAACAGTTTACTGTGGCTTATGTATTCCCATTGCAATGCTCTATTCTGAAATAACCACCATTTTCTTCTAGAGAGCCGCTCTTTGTTTGTTATTTAGGTTGACAAGTCTTCAACAAATGGTGCCAAAACAACTGGACATCCATATTGGCGGGGGTGGGATAAATCTTGACCTTTACCTCATACCATTCATAAAAATTAATTTCAAGACGAATCATAAGCCCAAATATAAAAGTTAAAACTGGGCTGGGCACAGTGGCTCATGCCTATAATCCCAGCACTTTGGGGAGGCCGAGGCAGGCAGATCACCAGGTCAAGAGATCGAGACCATCCTGGCCAACATGGTGAAACCCTGACTCTACTAAAATACAAAAAATTAGCCAGGCGTGGTGGTGCGTGCCTGTAGTTCCAGCTACTCAAGAGGCTGAGGCAAGGAATCGCTTGAACCTGGGAGGCGGAGGTTGCAGTGAGCCGAGATTGCATATGGGGCCAGGCGCGGAATCTCACACCTGTAATCCCAGTACTTTCAGAGGCCAAGGCAGGCAGATCACTTGAGTCCAGGAGTTCAAAACCAACATGGGCAACATGGTGAAACCCTGTCTTTACAAAAAATACAAAAACAAATTTTTGCCAGGCATTGTGGCACACTACTTGGGAGGCTGAGGTGGGAGGATCGCTTCAGCCCAGAAGGTGGGAGGCTACAGTGAGCCAAGATTGCACCACTGGACTCTAGCCTGGATGACAGAACAAGACCCTACCTCAAAAAAATAAAAAATAACTGGCTTATTTCACACAGGTTGCTTAGGAGGAATCCACCGTGCAAATCTGTCCGCCCCCTCAGCCACTGAGTCCCCAAAGATTCTGTGTCAAAATTAAAGACCTGCTATGACAGTGATAAAAAGAAACTGAATTTGTTATTTTCCCCTAGGAAAAATGATAGACAAAAATCAAACCTGTGATGCAGGACAGGATTCTGCCTCCTGTAAGATTTCTCTGATTCACATACTCAGAGAATGATTTGGTGTGGAGCAGCTGGAGGACTATTTGAATTTTGCAAACTATCTCTTGTGGGTTTTGTTTTTTTTTTGAGATGGAGTCTCGCTCTGTCGCCAGGCTGGAGTGCAGTGGCGCAACCTCAGGTTCTTGGCTCACTGCAACCTCTGCCTCCCAGGTTCAAATGATTCTCCTGCCTCAGCCTCTGGAGTAGCTGGGATTACAGGCATGTGCCACCATGCCCAGCTAATTTTTATATTTTTACTAGAGATGGGGTTTTGCCTTGTTGGCCAGGCTGGTCTTGATCTCTTGACCTCGTGATCCACCCGCCTCCTGAAGCACTGGGATTACAAGTGTGAGCCACCACACCTGGCCAATACTTTTAATACTTCCTTACTTTACAATCTTTCTTCTCTATGTTACTATTTTCTTACACATTTATAAGAGAAAGAAAGTATTAGAAGAAGCCTAGTCTCATAATTTATGGAAAGGTACAAGGAAAATGCTGGCAACTCTGTGGGATGGACATGCAGCAGTGTGGCTTGGTGAGCAAGGCACTGCCATTCGTGTGTGCAGCATTGGAACTGTGCTACCATTCCATTTTATTGATTGGGAAGATACTGAAAAATATGATAGAAGTGGTATTTACTATTCCCTGTTACCTATTTGCATGCATCGTGCATATGTGTCTTCCTTAAAATGTTTTCCCATAGACATTAGTTTCCATTAAACACATAACCATGTAGCACTGTAGACTATAAGTTGAAATATGAAAATGTATATCTAACACATATAAGAGTAAGAGACTAATTACAACTATAGAAAACTGCTTTAAAAAAATTAAGACCACATACAAAGCTTCTAGAAGAAAATCTAGAGTATCTTTGTGACCCTGTGGTTGGCAAAAATTTCTTAAAATACAAAAAGCACTAACCATAAAAGAAAAATATGATATACCGAACTGTATCCAAATTAAAATTTTCAAATGATACATTTATGGAAATAGAAAAGCCACAGATTAGAGAAATATTCACAATGCACATCTGACAAAATATTCACATGCACAACATATAAAGAATTTCTAGAAATCAATAATATAGAGTCAAACAACCAGTTTGAACAAAGATGTGAACAGACATTTCACAAGTATAAACAGCCAATACACACATCACAAGATATTGTGGCTCACACCTGTAATCCCAACATGTTGAGATGCCAAGGCAGGTGGATCACGTGAGGTCAGGAGTTTGAGACTAGCCTGGCCAACGTGGTGAAACCGCCGTCTCTACTAAAAACACAAAAATTAGCTGGGTATGCTGGCACATGCTTATAATCCCAGAGACTCAGGAGACTGAAACATGAGAATTACTTGAACCCGGGAGGCACAGTGATCAGAGGTGGCACCACTGCACTCTAGCCTGGGCAACAGAGTGAGACTCTGTCTCAAAAATATAAAATACTAATGTTCCTAATCATCAACCATCGCCACAAAATGTAAATTAAAACCACAATGAGGTCCTATTTCACAACCATGAGAATGCCAAAACTTGGACAATACCACACAACGGTGAGAATGTGTAACAAACAGAACTTTCATAAATTGCTGAGCAAGTACAGAATAGTACAACCACACTGACAACAGTTTGGGAGCTTCTTCTACAGTTAAATACATACCTACTCTATGACTTAACAACTGCGCTTCTAGGTATTTACCCAAGGAAAACTGAAGTTTACATTCACAAAGTCTTGTGAAAGAATGTTCATAGCACTTTTTTTCATAATAGTCAAAAACTAAAAACAGACCAATTATCTATCTATAGATTTTTAAAAACCGGTATATTCATACAATGGCATACTAGTGAGCAATAAAAGTGAAGGAACTACTAATACATGTTACATGACACAACACAGATACATCTCAAAAACATATTGACTTTAAGAAGCCAGTTGCAAAAGATTGCACATTACATGATCCCACTCATATGAAACTCTTTATTTATTTATTTTTTTTTGAGACAGAGTCTCACTCTTATCACCCACACTGGAGTGCAGCGGCGCGATCTGGGCTCACTGCAACCTCTGTCTCCTGGGTTCAAGTGATTCTCCTGCCTCAGCCTCCCGAGCAGCTGGAATCGCAGGCACCCACCACCACACCTGACTTATTTTCGTATTTTTCATAGGAACGGGGTTTCACCATTTTGGCCAGACTGGTCTCATGCTCCTAACCTAAAGTGATCTGCCGCCTGCCTCCCAAAGTGCTGGGATTGCAGGCGTGAGCCAGCGCACCTGGCCATTCAATATGAAATTCTGAAAAGGCAAAACTAAATAAGAGTAATAGCAATTAGAACAATAATTCCCTAGGGAAAGAGAGTTATTGACCAGAAATGGGCACAATAAATTTATTGGGGTGGGGAAAACAGCTTATATCCTCATTGGAGTTGGTGAATACAGGTTCTACATCTATCAAAATTTGCTGAACTTATTTTGAAGAATCATTTTAAAACGTGCATTTTATTAAATGTAAATTATACCTCTAAATAGTAAATTTATTGACCGTGTGTAATAGTTATTTAAAAGTTGCATATGATAGACATATTGAATAAAAACAAAAAAATACCTTTGTCCACCTGCAAAGCTTCACGCCAGAGTGGCTCCCAATCAACTGATAACCTGAGGGGAAAAGCAGAGAACACAAAGTTGAACTGATCCAAAGGGTCATATCAAAAAGTGACATTAAAATTTAGCAATTTTTTTTCACTAAATTATTGCAGTTAACCAACCCATGGCAGAAAACATCAAAGATTTAATTCAGCAAGATGAGAAAACAATTTAAAATGTATATGTATCTAATAACATAAACTCAAAATACATAAAGAAATTATCTTTTTCTTTTAAGACAGTCACGCTCTGTCACCCAGGCTGCAGTACCGTGTCACAATCTTGGCTCATTGCAACCTCTGCCTCCTGGGTTTAATCTACTCTCATGCCTCAGCCTCCCAAGTAATTGGGACTGCAGTTGCACTTCACCCGGCCAGGCTAATTTTTTTTGCATTTTCAGCAGAAATGGGATTTCACCATGTTGTTGGCCAGGCTGGTCTCGAACTCCTGGCCTCAAGTGATCCATCCACACCTCGGCCTCCCAAAGTGCTGGGATTACAGGCATGAGCCACCACACCCAACCAAGAAACAATAAATTAATCCAAAAATTATATGAGGAGATTTTAACCTCTCTATATCTAACAGATCTATAGGTGAAAACTCAGCAAAGCTCTAAAAGATTTAAACAACACAACACATAAACTTGACCAAAAACATACAGAGCCCTATACTCACCAACTACTGAATTTATATTCTTTTCACAGATCAGTGAAACATTTATAAAAATGAACTGTATGTTGGGCCATAAAACAAAAATAATGATATATTTCAAATGAATGAATGGGGAGCTATCATTAGTAGTCTTTGAAAGAGAAGATGAAGAATCAGATGTCAATGGGAGATTAAAACAAAGTAATGCTGACCCAAAGAGAGAAAAATCAAATCAAAATTAAAATTCACATCTTAAATGTGAATTCTCAGTAGCACCACAACCTATCATTTCAAATTTTTTAGCTACCTAGGTCATGAAAAGCATGGAAAAAGCCAGGCCAAAGTAATCTCATTTCCTTTTTAAACAAACTGGTAGTGCAAACAAGTAGTACATTCTGATTTCAGAAAGCATTCAATACCGTTTCTCATGAGGCTTCAGGTAATAAGCCACAATTATCATGAGTCATTTGCACAAAAAGACTCTTACAGGCAAATAAGGCAAATGGAGAAATACAGTCTGGATGACAGCATCAGTGATCAGTGGCTGGTTAAACATCTATATTCACACTGTGATGATCAGTAGAACAATGTCAATCTAGATTACAAGTCTCTAGTGGCAACATTTACAGGGCTTTGTCTTTTATCCTCTTCCACATTTATGTAAACATCTTGCATATAAATAAACAAAGCACTGCTTATGTACTCGAAGGTGGAATTGAGTCCAACTGAATAACTAATCTCTGATACCTAATATGCATTTACAAGATCCCCAGAGGAAATTCTATTTCTTCTCTTGGCATTCTATATGGTATTGTTCATACTATCATAGAAATCATCCTCTATTATATTAGCTCTATATTTTTATCTCCCAAGATACACAGATTTCTATAAAATTTTCCATTTAGGTAATGAAAACAACTGTACATTATAGGATGGAGGGATCTGTATTCGACCATAGCACAAATAGAAGCCAACAGTGTACAGTTGCTGAAAATCATAGTGTGGAATTCTGCATCTAGCCAAGATGGAGTAACAGGATTTATGATCCTAACCTCGAATACCAAAAAATGGACAAAATATATGAAGCAACAGTTTTCAGAACATGAGACATCAGGCAACAAAAGATGGTGATCCCATAGAGATGGGAAACAATTAAGGGGAGCTCTCTGATTACCTCAGCTTACCGTCTAGAAACCTTCCAGGCCATGCAGCAAAGAGAGACTGTGCAAGCAAAGCCCAATGGACTCTTGAGTCTGGAAAATGGAACAGAGCCTGGGGAGACAAAGGTGGCTACAGTTTGCAGGCCTGAACACTAGACAGATGAAATGTACAAAGTACTCCAAGAGTCTACAGGGGATTTTTCTCAAGTATTTGCCAAAGTACTGTGTAGCGCATTCCCACAGAAATACTATTCAGGATGGGAAAGAATCGTTTTTGGAAGACAAGACATTAGAGAAGAAATAATTACTGAACTTGAAGACACAGTGATAGAAACTATCCCAAATGAAAAGAAGGAGAGAATAAGGAAAGGACTGGGGGTAATGCCTGATGCTTACAACAAGCTGAGAAGTGTACCTGTTTCTGTCAGACTAGAAATCTAAAGATGCACAAGGCATTAGGTAGACTACATAGAAGTGTTTTACCTCAATAGTGAGGAATAATTAGCCCTATACTGAGCTGGCTCTGATCTCATCTAAGAAGCCAAAAAAGTGCCGGGAGTGGTGGCTCATGCCTGCAATCCCAGCACTTTGGGAGACCAGGGCGGGCGGATCATGAGGTCAAGAGATCGAGACTATCCTGCCAACATGGTGAAACCCTGTCTGTACTAAACATACAAAAATTAGCCGGGTGTGCTGGCGCATGCCTCTAGTCCCAGCTACTCAGGAGACTGAGACAGGAGAATCGCTTGAACCTGGGGAATGGAGGTTGCAGTGAGCCAAGATAACGCCACTGCACTCCAGCCTGGAAACAGAGCAAGACTCTCTCATGGAAAAATGAAAGATAAAAAGCTCAAGTTATTTCCAAGTAACTTAACCTTGTCCCAGGGGGTAAAAAAAAGCAGCCCACACGGGCAGATCATGAGGTCATGAGATCGAGATCATCATGGCTAGCACGGTGAAACCCCATCTCTACTAAAAAATACAAAATATGAGAGAGATCCAAGATGGCGGATTAGGAGCAGCTCAGGATTGCAGCTCCCAGTGAAAGTGCAGAGGGTGAGTGGATGCCGCATTTCCAGACGGATTTTTATTACCCCCAGACCAGGAGATTCCCAGGCGGAGCAGCCCCA
>CAUYQU010007985.1:0-69723 GCA_963574635.1 Cheracebus regulus | reverse complement strand
TCTTTGTTGTTTTAAAGTCTGTTTTATCAGAGACGAAAATTGCAGCTTCTGGTAATGCTAGCTGGCTGTTTTGCCCATTAGTTGATGTAGATTCTTCATTATGGTGATACTCTTTACCTTTTGGTATGCTGTCTACTTCTTAAATATGTAAATGAATGACTTCAAGTCTTAAGCAAAGGCTATATACAAGACAAAACTGTAATAGCGTATGTCAAGTATCTTATAAATATTCAGTAAATATTAGCTTTGGATTTTTTTAATGCAGGTGTTATTGGACTAGGTCCAGCTTGGTTTTCCTAATCAGGTGCCATCTTTTTTTTTGCAAATGGTTACATATTCTTCACAGTTGTTTCCCACTAGTATAATTAACCTGGGTCCATAGCCCAAACCTAAGTCCATCAATCTATGAGAAAACAAATACATGTGCCTTCTTTTTCTATTACTTCTATATGAAATTCAGCGATCCTTCTACGATGAAGCTTTCACTTATTGCCCTACTGAGAAATAGTTTCCAACTTTATTTTCAATCTTTTCAATAAAATTTGTCTTCTATATCTTATTTTCTTTAAAAAATCACTTTCTGCCACATACTTAAGTTGTTTATGGATTTTATTATCTCCAGTATTTGACTGTACTATGTTTTATAGCCATTGTATTCCCCACAATGTAGAGGCTTAACAGCTTTTAAAATAATGTTTATTGACTTTTGTGATTATAAGTACTACATGTTCATTGCTTGCCATTTTGAAAATATGGAAGAAAATAAAAGGCAAAATAAACAACGCCTATTCACCCTCCACTGGAAAAAAGCACTGCCCCACTATGGCCCTTTCAGCCTTTCCTTATGTAGATTTGGTTTTGTTTTGTTTTGTTTTTTGAGTCAGTCTTGCTCTGTCACCAGGCTGGCGTGCAGTGGCTCACTGCAACCTCCGCCTCTCAGGTTCAAGTGATTCTACTGCCTCAGCCTCCCGAGTAGGTGATATTATAGGCGCCTGTCACCACACCCAGCTAATTTTTTGTATTTTTAGTAAAGACGGGGTTTCACCATGTTGGCCAGGCTGGTCTTGAACTCCTGACTTTGTGATTTGCCTGCCCCGGCCTCCCAAAGTGCTGAGATTACAGGCATGAGCCACCGTGCCCAGCCAGATTTGTTTTTTTAAAAAATAGTTCAGAGCTTACTGTAGATACAGTTTTCTGTCACATTTCTCCCCACCTAGTAATCATTGGTAACACCTTTCCATGTTGTTAAACTTCATTAAAACATCCTTTTTAGTGTCTATATAACACTGTATCTTTTGGCAACATCATAATTTGTTCCCCTGTTTTGGGGCATTTAGGTTATTACACATTTTTTCCTAAATAAAGTTATATCGAGCATCTTTGAACATTAACTTTTAAAATATTTCTGATAATTTCCTTTGGATGGACCCTAGATATGGAATTACTGGGTCAAAGGGTAGGAGCATCACTGAGGCTTTTCCTACATTCACCCAATGAGCTGTTCAGAAAGGTGACGGGAATTGTACATCCCTTCTAGAGTTTGCAAGTGTCGGCTGTGCTGCACACGAACTGGTGTGGAGGATTTTTAAAATTTATGTTAATTTGAGATTTGGAAAAAATGATACTTTGCTATCGTTTCAATTTTTGTTTCTCTATTAGTTTTCTGCGGCTGCAAACACATTTCTACAAACTTAGTAGCTTAAAACAACACCTATTTATTTTCTCACGGTTCTGAAGGTCAGAATTCTGGATGGGCTTGGCTGGGTTCTCTGCTCAGAATCTCTCACACAAGGCTGAAACCAAGGTGGTGGCCAGGCTGAGCTCTTATCTATTAATAGAAACTCAGGTAAAGAATCCAGTTATAAGCTTATCGGGATTGTTGACAGAATCTAGTTCCTTGTAGATTATGTCAGAGGTCCCCATTTCTTTCTATGCTGGTTGTTAGCTGGGGCCACGCTCAGCAACTCTAGATCTCCAGCACTCCTCAAGGCTGCCCAAATTCCTCCTCAACAGTTCCCCTCCACCTTCAACATAGCAACAGCAAGCTGAGTCCTTCTCCTGCTTTAAGTCTCTCCAATTTCCCAGAGAAATATCTCTACTTTTATTTAGATTAGATCCACCCAGAAAAATCTCACCATTTTAAATTCAACTGTGCCACATAACATAATCAGGAAAGTGATATTATATGCACAGGTTTCACAGATTACAGAGAGCAACTTTAGTAGAGAGGCATTTTTAGAATTCTGCCTCACATAGTTTTAAGTGTTGTTCTTATCATTTGTTTGTGCTCTCTATAATTAAATCTCACTTACATGAATCTACTAAAAAAGTGAATCTTACTAATGACTGCCAGAAGCTGCATTTCCATAATGGCAAAGGCGACTAACTATGAATGGGGCTGCAGTATGCTAATAAAAGTTTGAAGACATAACTTTGCTCACACTGGTATTTAAAATTTTTTAATTGTAGTAAAATACATATAATATAAAATTTACCATATTAACTTTTTTTTTTTTAAAGACATGGTCTTGCTAGATTGCCCAGACTGGTGTGCAGAGACATAATCATACCTCCCTTAACCGCTAACTCTTGGGTTCAAGCAATGCCCCCATCACAGCCTCCCAAAGCACTGGAATTACAGGCCTGAGCCATCATATCCAGCCCCATCACAACCATTTTTAAGTGTACAGTTCAGGATTGTTAAATACATTCACACTATTGCGCAGCCAGTCTCCAGAATTCTTTTCATCTTGCAGAACTGCAGCTCTATACTCATTAAACCAGGGGTCCCAGCCCCCATGCCTGCAGACTGGTACTGGCCCATGGCTTGTTAGGAACTGGGCCACACAGCAGGTGAGCGGTGGACCAGCCAAGCATTACCCGCTGAGCTCCACTTCCTGTCACATCATCAGCAGCATTCGATTCTCACAGGAGCACGAACCTTACTGTGAACCGTGCATGCAAGGGGTCTAGGTTGCATGCTTCTTATGAGAATCTAACTAATGCCTGATGATCTGAGGTAGAACAGTTTCATCCTGAAACTATTCCCCTCTACTCCCCCACCCCACACTAGCCCCTCTGTGGAAAAACGGTCTTCCGGTCCCTGGTGCCAGAAAGGTTGGGGATGGCCAAATTAAACAACAAATCTTCATTGCCTTCCTCCCTCCAGGGCCTGGTAATCACCATTTCACTTTCAACACTGGCATATTTTTATTTTATATATTTGTTAACAAACATGTATCTAGCAATTACTATATGCCAGGTACTGTTCTAAGCCATGAACTCAGGAGTTCAAGACCAGCCTGGGCAACATGGCAAAACCCCGTCTCTGCCAAAAATACAAAAATTAGCCAGGTGTGGTGGCATGTGCCTATGGTCTCAGCCACATGGGAGGCTGAAGTGGGAGGATCTCTTGAGCTCGGGGAGTAGAGACTGCAGTGAGCCATGATCACGCCACTGCTCTCCAGCCTGAATGAAAGAGCAAGACTCTGTCTCAAAATAAAATAACAATAACAATAATAAAAACCCTAATGAGGTCAATACTGTTATTATTCCCAGTCTACAGATTAGGACACAGAAAGGCTAAGTAAACTGCCCAAGATTACACAACTAGGAAGTGACCAAGCCGGAATTGAATCTGAACCAGCCTGGCTTTATAGTTTTTGCTGTAACTCAGTACACTGTAAAAATATTCGTTGTAAAGAAAAACTAGGACAGGAGCAGTGGCTCACATCTGTAATCCCAAGCCAAGGCAGGCGGATCATCTGAGGTCAGGAGTTCAAGACCAGCCTGGCCAACATGGTGAAACCCTATCTCTACAAAAAATACAAAAAATTAGCTGGGTGTGGTGGTGGGTGCCTGTAATCCCAGATGCTGGGGAGGCTGAGGCAGAATTGTTTGAACCCAGGAGGCAGAGGTTGCAGTGAGCCAAGATCACACCATTGCACTCCAGCCTGGGCAACAAGAGCAAAAACTCTGTCTAAAAAAAAAAAAAGAGAAAATAGAAAAACTCATCAGGCATTAATATCATTTCTTCTAGGTATAGCTGTGTATTGTAGGTACGATTTAGCTAAATATTCATCTCCTGTCTAAAAGACTATGTGACTAAGGTTACAAATGTCTATTGACCTTTTTAGAGACTATATGTATAGCCTACTTTTGTTAAGGCATTTTCTTCAAGTCAAACAAAAACTGCCTTGTATTTTAAGTATGCCAATTATAATTTACATGTAGTATTTTATAATAAAATAATTTATAAATACAAATCACAATTCACTACAATTACTTAAAATATAAAGAAAAAATACAGCTGTTTCTCTCTGGTCCCTTCCAAGGAAGAAAAAAAAAAGCAAGAAATAAACTTCTAAATAAGTTTATAACAGCATGGCTCAATTTCAGTTTAACTTGGTCAATTCAAATTTGTCTTGCTTTGCAAGGTATACATGTAGACCAGTCTCAATTTGTCATCCTAATGTATATCTCAGTAGTAATTTATTTTTAAGGGATGAATGTGAGATTTCCTTAACTTGATTTTTTAGCTTAATTCTTTCCTACAAAACCAAATCATGCTTGTCATCAGTCATATGGTGTCATTTACTATACGTTAAAAACGGACAGAGTAGACAGAAAGAACAATCGTTTTCTGGAAGCACCAGCTTGATGTACATTAAAAGCCCTGCTGGGGTTTGGTTTTATAACCCCCAGGCGGGGATGGCAGGGGTACTAATAACGCACTCAGAAAGATCATCTACTATTTCAACTACTTTCTTCTATAATAGACCCGATTCACAAAAATAAGCAGACAATGCATCATGTAATCTCCCCTCACCCATTACCCATTGCAATGTGGTACAGTCTCCAGCACGAAATAAAAACCTCAGCATGGAAGAAACAGCAAAATCACCGCTACCCCTGGGAGCTGCTCGGATATTTACAATGCTGTCGTCCCCACCCCATCCCCCAAACTGGCCGGCCAGGCAGCACAGAAGCAGACGATGCTCACCCGGGCGCCGGCTGCTACTCTCCCTTCACCTGCGGGGCCTGCAGTCCGCTCCTGGCGTGGGCTTGGCTCCTGCAGCCCGCCGCCCGCCTCACGGTGACAGCCCGCCCGGCCGCCGACCATCCCGGCCCGGCTCTGTTTACAAGCGGCTTCTCGCGGTCCCACTCTGAAATGCTTCCCCGGCGGCCCGGGCAGCCAGAACCGGACACACAAAGTTCCAGGCTGCGAGGACGCGTCTTTCCTGCCGGAGGGAGACCAGGCAACCAGGCTGGGACCTGACCGCACCCGCCAGGCCTCCTTATTTCTTTGCTTTCTCATATACAGTTCCTATCTTACACATTGTGAAAGCAATGGCGTGTGCCGTGGAGTCTCCTCACTGCTCCACCCAACGCCAAAATGGATGTTTGCGATTGGAAAATGTCACTTAGAACATGTCAGGGTTGGGCTGGTTTTTAGCAGCTCCTTTGTCTAAGAGAATTAATTGCTCAAATAAATCAGTTCTTTCCAAAAGTGGGACTATTGGGTGGGCGCCGGGGCTCATGCCTGGTAATCCCAGCATTTTGGGAGGCCCGAGGTGGGAGCATCACGAGGTCAGATGGAGACTAGCCTGGCCAACGTGGTGAAACCCCGTCTTAACTAAAAATACAAAAAAAAAAATTATTTGGGTGTGGTGGCGCACGTCTGTAGTCCCAGCTAGGGGGAAGCTGAGGCAGGAGAATTGCTTGAACCCGCCTGGGCAACGAGAGCAAGACTCCATCTCAAAAAAAAAAAAAAAAAAAAAAAATGGGACTATTAGAACCTGGAGATCGCTTCTTGTAAGGTCTTCTAGGACGACTGATGGCCCCATGGACGCCATGTTTACCTCTGTGACCTGCATGGACGATCCAGATGAGTGCCTGGAAAATCTAAAGGAACTGGAAGACCATGAAAAGAGGAAAAAATGATCAACCTCTGCGGTGCCTACTGAACTTTAAGACAGTCTCTATTGTCCTGCCCCAATTGATAAGGCCATTGGACTTTATAACCGACCTTGGTCAACCTGGTGTCCCTACGACCCCCTCCCAGCTGGCAAACCTACGACCCCCTCCCAGCTTGCAAATATCCACCCTAATCCGTAACTTCTGTAACTTTCCACTGCCTACCGCAACCTATAAAACCAACTCCTATCCCATCGCCCTTGGCTGATGCCATTTTCCGCCTCAGCCCACCCACACTAGGGTGAATAAACTGCCATGTTGTTCAGACAAAGCCTGTTTGGGAGGTCTCTTCTCTTACCAGTGTTAATGCGCGCGTTAACTCTTCTCATTTCCAGTTTTGGGGCTCTGGTGAAAATCTGTTTTCACCGTCCTTTTCTGTGCAGGTTGAAAGGGGTGATTTTGAGGTGAGGTCTTCACCCCCATTTGCAGATTTCCAGCAACATAGAGAGTGTGCGTGCATGCGTGTGTGTGCATGCGGGCAGGACTGCCTAATAAGACCACCCACACCCACCCGCAGTGACTGTGGCCGCTTTGCAGGGATATGCTGGTCTGATTGGACAGACCTCCCTTGCAGTTTCCCACGTATTTTCCATCCTAGCACACTTCTTAGCCATTTTCTCACTTTATAAGTACACACTTATTTATCTGTTTTATTGGTTTTCCCACTCTCACCCATCTCACCTATAAACTCCCTGTCGGCAGGCACTATTTCAATTTCACTCACCACAATCTAGTAGGCACCTAGCACAGGCCCAATGTATATATATCTGAATAAATGAATAAAGGAATGTAAAAACAAATAAAAAAAACAGGTAAGAGGGGTGAGGGATGAAACATCATAGAAATCTAAAAACCTGATTCCTCTTCACATCCCCCAGAAGATTAATAAGCAAATCTTTAACCATTGAGTCTAAAAAAAAAATTCCTTTGGTTGGTGTTCGAAGTTTAAATAGGCTTTCTTTAAACCCTGCAATTTGAGGTACTTTTTTTTTCTTTTTTGCTAGCGACAGGATCTCACTCTGTTGCCCAGGCCAGAGTGCAGTGGTGCAATCATAGCGCACTGCAGCCCTGAACTCCTCGGTTCAAGGGATCCTCCCAACTCAGCCTCCTTAGTAGCTAGGACTACAGGCACGCATCACCACAAGTGGCTCATTTCTTTAATTTTTTTTTTTTTTTTTTGGAAAGGCAAGGTCTCCCTGTGTTGCCCAGGCTGATCCTGAACTCTTGGCCTCGGGTGATCTTCCTTACTTGCTTTCTAAAGTGCTGGGATTACGGGTGTGAGCCACCTCACCTGGCTGGAGTTATATATTTATAATTAATTACCTAAACTTGCAGTATTCTCTTTTGCATCAGGACTTGGTACATCTGATCTTTGTTCACTCTGATGAGATTTCTCACTCTTGGCCCATCCACTTACTTAGCCTGGCTAATTTCTCCTTGCTCTTTAAGAAGCAAGTAACAGGTGCCTGGTCTCGCCTGTCACCTGCTTGATCTTCTTCCAAGTGTTCTTTTTTCCTTCCCTTCATTACTACTCTAAAGCTTTTTAATAAACTTTCACTTTAATTAAAAAAAAAAAAAAAAAAGGCAGGGCGCAGTGGCTCATGCCTGTAATCCCAGAACTTTGGAAAGCTGAGGCAGGTAGATCACTTGAGGTCAGGAGTTCGAGACCAGCCTGGCCAACATGACAAAACTCTGTCTCTACTAAAAATACAAAACTTAGCTGGGTGTCATGGCACACGCCTGTAATCCCAGCTACTTGGGAGGCTGAGGCAGAGAATCACTTGAATTTGGGAGGCAGAAGCAGCATTGAGCTGAGATTGTGCCACTGTACTCTAGCCTAGGAGACAGAACGAGACTCCATCTTAAAAAAAAAAAAAAAAAAAAAAAGCTGCCTTTGCAGAATGACTGAATTTATTCATTCTCACTAATACAGATCCTCAGCACCAGAATTAAGGGGATGATCCCAGAAAAAGAATGAAAGATTTAGGGCTGAGAATAATCTCAGCTGGGAAGCCACTGGCTCATGGGCCTCTGTACGTCAGCTGGGGACATTTTGCCTCTCTAAATGTAAAATATTTAAGTTTATATCTCCATTCGAAAGGTTATCTGCTAACAGCAGCCCCACTAACTTCTTTTGGCTTTTAATAGACTATTTTTTACAGAAATTTTGGGCCCACAGCAAATTGAGCAGAAAGTATAGGGTTCCCAGGTATCCTCTGCTCCCCAAACACACAACCTCTCCCACTATCAACCCTGCACCACAGTGGTACACTTATGACAATCAATGAATCTTCACTGACACATATTACCACCCAAAGTTCATAGTTTACATTAGGGCAACCATCTTTTTTACTTCCTCACACACTAACATTCAGGAAGGCCTCTCTTTCAATAATCAGAATGTTTTTATTTTTTAATATTTTTTTTACCTGCACCTCCCCCAACTCCCAGAATGATTTTTTTAAATTGCCTTTTAGGTTTTGGGGTACATGTGGAGAACATGCAAGATTGTTGCATAGGTACACACATGGCAGTGTGATTTGCTGCCTTCTTCCCCATCCCCTATATCTGGCATTTCTCCCCATGCTATCTCTCCCCAACTCCCCACCCCCCACAGCCTCCCCTATTTCCCCCTGCTTTCCCTCCCCTATGTCCCCCCAACAAACCCCAGTGTGTGATGTTCCCCTCCCTGTGTCCATGCCCAGAATGATTTTTAACACAGAGTGGAGCCTCAGTGATTACTCTTCCTACACATGGGGACATCTCTGTTTTTCTGTACTCAGCATTCCTACTTCCTTTGAGAACTTCCCCTACCTGGAAGACACAGGGTAAGTATGTGATCAATGCTAGGCCAACTCTACTACTCACGGTACCCTAGTCTCTTGCCTACAGCAGTTGAGCCAGAGTGGGCATGTGACCCAGCCAATCAGAGTCCTTCCCTGGAGTTTTTCTTCCTGAAGCTGTGGAAGGAGCCTTACCTATTGGGTTACAGGACTGCGAGGATGTGAATTGGAGGCCTCTGTTGGCCGTCTTTCCCCCCATGTGAGAATGCCTGTCTGCAGAAGAAGGGAAGGAAGGTAATAGGGGAGAGGAGAGTAATGGATGGATGAAGATTTTGTGTGAGGGGAGTGGGAAGGTGTGCTGGGAAAGTAAGAGCTAATGCTCTTGCTTGAGTCCCAGGATCTCCTCAGGTCTGGAGCTAACCTCACCTCCTAGACCTCACAGTTCTATTCTCAATTAAGTCCCTGTTATCTCAAGGGAGTCTGTGTTGGTTTCTGTCATTTACAACTGACACTCCACCTTCCCAGAATTATTTCCCACATACCCTTTTCTTTATTCCAGACATCTATTTTTTCCCCTAAAATCAATAGGTCTTTTATTGCATCATTTAAATATCACAAACTGGTCTTAGGAGTCTTCCAGCATCTTGTTTCTATAGCTGGACAACTCTTAGATCTTATTAATCAGCTTGCTGAACTGTATCTTTTTCAGAGACCTAGGTACCATCCAAAAATTTTCTGATATCCTTGTTTTTAACTGCTGAATCAAAGCAGCTGAATTTGAAACAAGCTCAGTGTCGTTTCCTTCAAGGATTAATTAATCTTTCTGGACTTGAGATACCAAACAAGCCACACCTGGCCTCCTCTGAACCCTGGGGATGTATTTTTCACCCAAGAAATTTCAGATTTCAATCAGAGACCCATTCTCCTGGATAATGACATTGATGGGGAAGTGAGCAGACACAGACCTCATCTTGTAACGGAAGCCCAGTGTAATGTCCTTGATCATGTTCTGTGTGTGACTATAAATAGTCTGAACAGTAGCCAGTTCTTTTCTGTTACCCCACCATTTGTCAACCAGGAGCCTCTTTTTTTTTCTTCCCAAGAAGGCTGAGTTCTATGTTGACATGACTGAAGTCCCTCCACAGGGTTCCTCTGGTGCCCCTCACAATAACTGTGTGTCCCTCCAGAACGATGTCAACATTTTCTGGAATGTCAACAGTCTGGTTCCTGAGAATGGTCTTCATTCTTGCAATAGATGTGGCAACAACAACAAAAAAGACTTTTTTCTTTTTTAACCACTCCTAGAAACTCTTCTTTTCCAACCTTAGGTTCTCCATTTTTAATTAATTAATTGTTTTTTTCCCAGCTCTACTGAGGCTCATTGACAAATACAAAGGTTCCCCTGTCATATCCTCCTTCAGAATTCCCTGCAGGGCAGGTACTCCTATCTTGTTTATCTTTGCATTTTCCTCAACAAGTATTATGGTACCTAGTAAATAATCTCAATAAATGTTAAAAACAAATGTCATGTGAGGAAGTGCCATTATTATGTACCTTCATTAGATATTTTCCTTTTAGCCTTCATTTACTAAAGTAATGCTCAAGCCAGGATTAAAAAAAGTCAATGCTGTCTTCTGAGAAATAAACAAAAATCTCATCAAAAACTGGTTTAAACTTAATCAGAACATTTTTAGTGCTATTTATAGCTTTGCAAGTCTGCAAGTCTGCAAGCCAAGTATACCTCACCTATCTCCCAAAATAAGCCCAAGTAAAAATGATTAGGAAATTTATTAAGAACAACATAGCATAATTACTGTTGTTTGTCTCGTTAAGTAAATTGACATTAGAGATGTCAAATACTGAAGTCACAAATAGAGTCATTCGTTGAGAGTATAAATGAACCTACTGTTTGCCTGGCAGGCACCCACAAGAACATACCTGCTGTTAAAATATTGAAACAGTTCCATACAAGTTGGTCATTAGCTTCTGTCTCTAAGCATTCTAAGTATCCTAAGGTCTCTGTACAAGGAAACCCCCACATCCTAAGGTCCAACACACAAAAGATTTTAATCTGACCCTATTTTACTGATACGGTGGCTATCTCTAGGACACTGCCCTTACACTGGGGCAGGATTCCTTTTTTTTTTTTTTCTTTTTTTGAGATGAAGTCTCATTCTGTTGCCCAGGCTGGAGTGCAGTGGCACAATCTTGGATGACTGCAACCTCCGCCTCCTGGGTTCAAGTGATTCTCCCGCCTCAGCCTCAACAATAGCTGGGATTACAGGTGCACACCACCACACCCAGATGACTTTTGTATTTTTAGTAGAGATGGGATTTCACCATGCTAGCCAGGCTGGTCTCAAACTCCTGACCTCAGGTAATCCACCCACCTTGGCCTCCCAAAGTGCTTGGATTACAGGCGTGAGCCACTGCGCCCGGCCTAGGATTCTTTTTGATTAGTTGATGGCCAGGCCATATATATCTTTAACTTTTTTGACTTATTTCTACAAATAAGTTAACAGAAAAAAAGCAAATGATTTCCCACCCTACCACCAACTACCAAGGCTTTTTAAACTAGAAAGATCAAGAATAAGTGATAGAATTTACAGAAAATGTTAATAGAGCAATTTGAATGTGGTAATCCCACAGAATTTACTTTTTTTTTTTTTTTTTTTTTTTTGAGACGGAGTTTCACTCTTGTTGCCCAGGCTGGATTGAAATGGCACGATCTCCACTGACTGCAACCTCCACCTCCAAGGTTCAAGCAATTCTCCTGCCTCAGCCTCCCTAGTAGCTTGGATTACAGGCACCTGCCACCATGCCCAGCTAAATTTTTGTATTTTTAGTAGAGATGGCATTTCACTATGTTGGCCACGCTGTTCCTGACCTCAGGTGATCCACCCACCTCAGCCTCTCAAAGTGCTAGGATTACAGGCTTGAGCCACTGTACCCGGCTTCCACAAGCATTTGCTGCAGGAATTCACTGTCCTCTAGGTATGGGGTTCATTGATTCTTGGTGGCTTGTATAATGGTCAGTACTATCCAGAGGCTTCCATTAGCAGCTTACAGATAAGTGAAACCTCCTCTGCGGTTTCAATTATGACAATAAGAGAAATTTGACATAGTTGACTCCATCCTGCTTCTGACCTCCAAACTATCTTTGGTCATTTCTGGCCATAGGCCAGGAAAACCTTGAGAGGAATTTTGATTATAGTTTAACTTGAAAGAAAGCATGATAATAGCCCCTCCCTAAAACTAACCCCCTCCTTGCTTAGGACAGGAAACCACCTGTGTAAGACTAATGAAAGGCCACAAAATAGGATTATTGAAGAGGCTTGAACTCTGATAAAATGTAGATGTAGTTTCTATAATTCTTCACTGCCAGGAATCATGTGGCCAGAGGCCACAAGATTTGTGACTTCCCCACTTGCTCCTATACATATCATCACTATTGTAGAAACTAATACTGGGTTTGTAGTTGTTTTTCAGACCAACCTCACCTGGATTTGTGACTCATAACTCAACTGGTCATATGGCCCCACCTAGAGGTGCACTGAGTGCACCAGGACCTTTTTCCACACCTTGATGATTTCATCCCCAACCAATGAGCAGCACCCATTCCATAGCCTCCTGCCCACTAAATTATCCATAAAAACCTTAGTTTTCCAGCCTTTGGGGAGATTGATTTGAGTGATAACTTCAGTTCCTCTGCATGAGCCAGCCTCATGTCAATTATACTCTTTATCTACTGCAATGCCAAGGTCTTAGTGTATTGATTTTGTCTGTGAAGTGGGCAGGAAGAAGCCATTGGGTGACTAGAAGAGAAATGTCCAGGGCCGGGTGCGGTGCCTCATGCCTGTAATCCTAGCACTTTGGGAGGCTGAGGTGGGTGGATCATGAGGTCAGGAGATCAAGACCATTCTGACTAACACAGTGAAACTCTATCTCTACTAAAAATACAAAAAATTAGCTGGGCATGGTGGCACACACCTGTAATCCCAGCTACTTGGAAGGCTGAGAAGGGAGAATTGCTGAAACCCTGAAGGCGGAGGTTGCAGTGAACCAAGATTTTGCCAATGCACTCCAGCCTTGCAACAGAATTAGAATTGGTTTTAAAAAAAAAAAAGAGAGAGAGAGAGAAATGTCCAGTAAGTTAAAGCATTATAAAAGAAAAACTGTCTCAGTCTTAATGTGGCTTCAACATAGTTTTATGTGGAACCAAGAACAGTGGTGTGCTGGTAAACTGAAAAAGTAAGAGTTCTGATTTGTTAGTGTTTGCCACTTTTCACAACATAAAAATCCCTACCATGCCTAGTTTCAAGCTCTAGATGTATCATCACAGAACACAGAATTGGAAATGCACATATTCAAAACTTAAGAATCAGTAGAAGCTGACTCCAGCACACCAATGACCCAGATGGCCAGGATTTTATATTCTCACATCCCTTAGTCATTGGATATGGGACACTCTAGGAGGTGGATGGCCTTGGGCAAGGTGGCTCTGTGAAGTTGAAACAGTCCCTGAGAAGAACAGCCACTGATGGCAATCTGCTGACAGCACTCCTAAGAGCTGGAGCAACAAGTCCTTTTTTACATCACAGAGTCCATCGTGTTTGTTATGGGAAACCAGTCATCTGCCCACTCAACTGTCAATCAAGAGCCTAGTCACTTTTCACCTAAAACATGTTTTCAATCTGGAGGATATAATCTGAGACCTTTCACTTTTAGATGATGGAGCTAATAGATACAAATTTGTTAAGATTTCCAGCAGTCCCAAACAGTAAACATCCAGTGAGAGATGAAGACAAAGGAAAGTCCAGAAGTTCAGAAAATCAGACAGAGCTGCTCAGAGAGGCCTCTATAAAGAGGGAAGGTTTGAGCCTGACCTGAAGGATAAGTAGTGGTAGAAAAGCAGAGGTGATTGAATAGAACAGCATTGCACTGTGGTTAGAATCTGGTCTCTACCACTTTTTAGTTTCAGGCATTGCACAAACTGCTTTATTTCCCTGTGCCTCAGTTCATCTGTAAGTAAAATGAGGATGATGATATAATAATAATAATAATAATAATAATATCTACCTCACAATGTTGTTGATATGAGTTAATTCACATTGAGAGCTTTTTGTTGTTTGGTTTTTTTTTTTTTTTTTAGACCAAGTCTTGCTCTGTCGCCTAGGCTGGAGTGCAGCAGTGTGATCTTGGCTCACTGCAACCTCCACCTCCCAGGTTTAAGTGATTCTCCTGCCTCAGCCTCAGGAGTAGCTGGGATTACAGGCATGTGCCACCATGCCTGGCTAATTTCTTGTAGTTTTAGTAGAGATGGAGTTTCATGGTGTTGGCCAGGCTGGTCTTGAACTCCTGACCTCAAATGATCTGCCCATCTTGGCCACAAAAGTGCTGAGATTACAGGTGTGACCCATCGTGCCTAGTCCATAGTGACAGTTTATAACAGTGCTTAGTAATATTTGGCCTCTAATAAGTAACCTTGTATTACATACAGCAAAATGGAGATATCATATTGCAGAGTAGGGCAAAAAATAAAAATAACAAAAAAGAATATACTGAATTTTAATCGAAATGATGACCTATCTTCCCTTCTTACAAAATGTCCTACCAAGAGTGAATCTTTGGATTGAACTTCCCTGGTAGCTGGGGGTGGTGACTCACACCTGTAATCCCAGCACTTAGGGTGGCAGAAGCGGGAGGATAGCTTGAGCCTCAGATTGAGACCTACCTGGGAAACACAGCAAGACCCCATTCTCCACACACAAAAAATAAAAATAAAAAAAACCAAAACAAACAAAAAAAATCAAATTGAACTGCCCTGGCAGCCAGAGTGTAACAAAACTTTGACATGTGCTCAAAACTAAACTGCCAGAAAAATTTCAAAGAGCAAAGGTTCACCTCTTCAAAACAGGTCCTTGATAGCAGGCACACCCTGATATTTACAAGGATTAGGGCAAGAAAACAAATGGGTGCCCTCAGTTTCTCAGCTCATGCCCTGTCTTGCACTACAAGGACCCACATGTGTATGCGGATATCTCAGCTGCCATGTCCTAACTTCACAGACTGCTTCCCCAGACAAAGCCATTCCTCAGACCTACGATGACATACTGACTGCTGGGTCAGCCCCCAGGATGACAAGCCCTGGGGAAAAGGCCTATGCAGCCCTGGAGGCAGGCTCCCAGCTTTCGAGGCAGGGAATTCTGAAGCCCCATGTACCTGATCTAGAAGGAGGGGTCTCCAGGTTGCTATTTTCTAGGCCAGAGCGGGGCCAGAGAACAGTTGATGGCCCAGGTCTGACGGCAGTTCATGGAGGGTCTACTGAGGATCAACTCTTTTAATGTAATATTCTATTTTTTATATAGATGGGATTTTGATAAGGTACTTATGTCATAAGAGAGGCTTTACTAGTCTAGAAAAAGCACTGGATTGAGAATCAGGACATCTATGACTGGGTATGGTGGCTCACGCCTATAATCTCAACACTTTGGGACACCAAGGCAGAAGGATTGCTGAGGCCAGTGGTTCAAGACTGGCCTAGGCAACACAGGAAGACCGTATCTGTTTTTTGTTGTTGTTGCTGTTGTTGTTTTTGAGATCGAGCCTCGCTCTGTCACCCAGGGTGGAGTGCAATGGCACGATCTCTGCTCATTGAAACCTCCACCTCCCAAATTTAAGTGATTCTTGTGCCTCAGCTCCCCAAGTAGCTGGAATTACAGGCATGTGTCACCACGCCCCACTGATTTTTTTGTATTTTTAATACAGACAGGGTTTCACCATGTTGGCTAGGTGGGTCTCGAACTTCTGACCTCAAATGATCCACCTGCCTCAGCCTTCCAAAGTGCTGGGATTACAGGCATGAGCCACCCTGCCCAGCCCAGCAAGACCTGCATCTCTAAATAAAAAACAAATAAAAGAGAATCAAGACATCTGAATTAGAATCCTAGCCACAAAGTCTAGGATTAGGAATTATATTTACTACTCTGTACAATAACAAGCACAATGATGGCCTATAGGAAGATCTAATGAGCAATTTATATTTGTAATGTTGAAGACAATCAAGAATCAGAATTATACTTGGGTTTCAAGAGTGACATTTAAGGATGTGTTGTTCTTATTTTGTTTTTGTTTTTCAGATAAAGGAATACTAGGCTTCAAAATGTTTATTAGGGGATGGGCATATAATCATCCTTCCAGTTTAAGATCTAAAAGCAAGATTCAAACAGAAATCAAATAAATGTCTATGACAATTAAGGTAAACATAGTCATTTGTCTACAAGCAAAGAGCATTTTGGAAATAACACTCCCTTGTTCAAATTTCAGTGAACTGGTTGTGGAGACAAAAATGAGTCCATCTTGGAGGCTGATCCACCATATTGACTTCTGATTAACCCCAGTTTGGGGAATGCCTCTAAGATTTCTATTTTTATCTACTGATGTATACTGACTGTAAATCCTGTTCTCAGGCCAAGACATCCTTGATGTTATCAAATCCTGCTGGGCTAAGACACACATAGCATTCTTCCCTTTTCCTGAGGTTGACTTCAATTGTCTTTACACACTCCTTCTAAAGCACATAAACTCTTGGTATATAAGCACTGGATCTGGGAGATAACTGTGGAAATCTACGTGTTTTGTAGGTGCCCAAGACCATGCTTTTGTCCATAAGTTCCCCAATAAATCACCCTCTACTGGATTTGTCTGTCTTGTTCTTTGGTTTCTTGGTTCCTTCTGCATTTGGGGGTTGCTTTGCATATACAGCCCTTTCATGAAACACACATCATATCCTTTTATTTTTTCTTTTTAAGAGATGGGGCCTTGCTCTGAGCCCAGGCTTGAGTGCAGTGGCGCAGTCATAGCTCACTGCAGGCCTTGAACTCCCACCTCAGCCTCCTGAATAGCTGGGACTACAGGATCAGGCTACCACAACTGGCTCTGCTTACTGCAACCTCCGCCTCCTGAATTCAAGTGATTCTTGTCTCTCAGCCTCCCGAGTAGCTGCGATTATAAGTGTTTTTGTTGTTGGTGTTTGTTTGTTTTGCAAAGATAGGATGTTGCCCAGGGTAGTCTAAAACTCCTGGCCTTAAGTGATCCTCCTGCGCTGGCCTCCCAGAGTGTTGGTATTACAGGCATGAGCCACTGCACCTGGCAAGTTCTTTTGTTTTTTAAAAAATCTTACCTTGGCCAGGCGTGGTGGCTCACGCCTATAATTCTAGTACTTTTGGAGGCTGAGGTGGGCGGATCATGAGATCGACAGATTGAGACCATCCTGGCCAACATGGTGAAACTCCGTCTCTACTAAAAATACAAAAATTAGCTGGGAGTGGTGGCACATGTCTGTAGTCCCAGCTACTCGGGAGGCTGAGGCAGGAGAATCAAGTGAACCCAGGAGCTGGAGGTTGCAGTGAGCCAAGATGTCACCACTGCACTCCCGGCTGGCAATAGAGCGAGACTCTGTCTCAAAAAAAAAAAAAAAAAAAAAAAAAAAAACAATAGTACTTTAGGTTGGGGTGTTGGTGGGAACCTGTAATCCCAGCTACTCAGGAGGCTGCGGCAGGAGAACCACTTGAACTCGGAAGGCAGAGGTTGCAGTGAGCCGAGATGGCACCACTGTACTCCAGGCTGGTGACAGACCAAGACTCTGTCTCAAAATTAAAAAAAAAAATCTTAGCTAAGGTCCACTACTATCTCCAACAGCCCCATCTCTTTTCCTTTCTAAAAATCTTCCCCCAATTCTACCCTAAGACCCAGATGATCTTTTATACCATTCATTCCTTTTATCAGAACTGGAATCACTGATACAAAATAATCTGACAATCAAAACACTGAGTTCCTCAGTTCCTGCTGCACCTAGCCTTATTTCACACATTTTAATTCATTATTATGCAAGTAGTTGTTATCCAACAGATAGGTTTTTAATGGTCCATGTTCAAGAACTAATCTGTCTCAAATAATTGTAAGTTTACGCATTTGACAATAAATAACATCAGAAATTTAAATTAAATTATACAGAAGGAAGCTGAGTGTGGTGACAGGCACCTGAGGTCCTAGCTACTCGGGAGGCTGAGGTAGGAGGATAGAAGAGCCAGGCAACAGAGGGAGATCCTGTCCCTAAAAGAAAGAAAAAAATATGCAGAAGAAGCCCCACACATAAGCCGTTCACAGCCTTTAAAATGAAAGGCATGGCCGGGCACGGTGGCTCACGCCTGTAATCCTAGCACTTTGGGAGGCTGAGGTGAGTGGATCACCTGAGGTCAG
The DNA here is from genome assembly GCA_963574635.1 of Cheracebus regulus. Lineage (NCBI taxonomy): Eukaryota > Metazoa > Chordata > Mammalia > Primates > Pitheciidae > Cheracebus > Cheracebus regulus. Next base: position 51,703 of record CAUYQU010007985.1, on the reverse strand, counting down.
GAGTTCAAGATCAGCCTGCCCATCATGGTGAAACCCCATCTTAAAATAAATAAATAAAATAAAATAAAATGACTCACGACTATAATCCCAGCACTTTGGGAGAATGAGGCGGGAGGATTGCCTGAGCCCAAAATTTTGAGACAGGCCTGGGCAACATGGTGAGACCCCGTCTCTGCAAAATTCAAAAAATTAGCCAGGCACGGTGGAGTGTGCCTGTGGTCCCAGCTACTTGGGAGGCTGATGTGGGAGGATCCCTTGAGCCCAGGAGTTCAAGGCTGCAGAGGGCTGTGTTTATGTGCCGCTGCACTCAGCCTGGGTGACAGAGTAAAACCCTGTACCAACAACAACAACAACAAATGCAGACCAAAGTTAAAGAAAGGAAGAACTAAGTGGAGCATCTTTTCAGTTTTCCCAAGTAGACTATTTCTTTGCATAGGGTGTCTTTCTAGAATCCAGAACCAGAAAATGGCTTTTTTATCCTGTTGGTTTCAGTATAATCATTCCTCCTAGGAAGCATATGATGTGAGTGATGGGTGGGCATGTGGTAAGGAGAGGCCTTGTGATACTCAATGAGCTGCAAAGAACTCACTCCCATGTATTTGTGTGACTGGAGTCATCCTACTTACTTATGCTAGCCTGTTCTCACACTCAGTTTATTCAAAAACTGTTGAATCAGATCATTCTGGAGCCTCTGAGAAAGTCCTCCAGACAACGGTGGGCCAAGAGCTGGTTGCCACCAGGTTCCATTTACTGCAGTGTTTCTGAATGTTGTTTCGTATATTTTTATTACAAAACAGTTCATGACTGATCTTATTCACACTTTCATGTTGGAGCACTTGATCCTTCCTAAAGAAATTAATGTTGCCCCATTTCCACATTCTCCATCCAGGATATAATCTGTCTTTAAATGTAAGTAAGTATTCTCATGATCAGAAAAAAGACTTGCAAGGCATCAGGAGAGAGAGCCACAGAGAAAAATATTCCAAAGATCCTGGCATTCCTTCCTATAACTTTTGTACCCTCAATCTGTTTCTTCCACATTTATGAAGCTTTTTAAACATTTTCCACTCTGAATGGCACACATTTACTGGAGTGACTTTACATTGTTTGCATTCTTGTGGTTCCGGGACTTGAAGTTCTTAGTGGACAGGGGCATGTTGAGAATCACATCCTATAGAGAAGCGCTTAGTAAGTAGGAATGAGAAACATCGTCTGCAAGCATTTAAGGGAGTCTGTTTCCATTTTCAATAAGGGCAGGTTGTCACTCAACAGGCAGATGATCCAGTAGACAAAGTGACATGTTTGGTTCCTGGGAGGGGTGGGTGTACAGAGAAAGGAAGAAAAAGAGGAAGAAAGCAACATTTAAGCTTGATCCCTGCTATAAGCTGAGCTCCTCACCACACACACACACACATACACTCGCTCCTTGGCACGCAGACACACACAGAGCTTTGCTATTCTTCAGCTAATGGGATTGGCACCGCTTAAAGCAGACTGCTAGGTCATTGTCTGTGACCACAGCAAGAGAAACATTATTTAAAGACCATTCAGACCCTAAAAGAAGCGGCTGAGCGGAGTAATTATCGGAGACTCTCCATTAACTAGGGCATCTTTGCTCTTTGTCTGGGTTGGCTTAATAAGGCCCGCTAATGGGACTGTACAGGAGGGGGGTACACTAATGGTTCTTAAAAAACTCTTTTGGCCCCTTTATTGCTGGGGGCTGTCTTTAGAGATACTGACGGTAAAGCCAGAAGTTACCATACTACAAAATAACTTTCCCAAAAATTTGATTTGGACCCTTGCAGCTTAGGACTCGGGTTTTCAAAAGTAGCAAGCATCTTTGTCTTCCTCACTTTTTAAAGCTTTAAGTTGATTTGCCCCCCAGTCTTCTTACCGTTCTTGGCCCTTTGGTTTCTTGGGAACTTGTCATTGGAAACAGCAGCACTCAGCGGTGATAAAGCAGAATGGCACTCCTGAGGAATTTCTCCTTGAGCTGGCTTCTTCTAGTCACTCTTCAGGACTCCATTTCTCTAGAAAAACTGCCTGTCCCATTATTGCTTTCAAAATATGAAGCTAGAAGTCAATCACATGCTTTACAAACCTAACATGGCCACCTAAATTCAAACTACTGCTCCATAATCAGCTAGCTTTATGACAAAGGCTTCCAACACTTAGCTCTCCTAGAAGCTTGCATCACATATGGAGAATTCTGTGCAGAGCAGTCTACTTCTCTTCATTTCCCGTCTCTCAATCCTAGACCAAGCTTCCTCTCCTCTGGGTGACTGCAATTGTACTGCAATCACCTCCTAGCAGCACTATTGGCCCTTCCAATCCATTAACTCTGTAACAGCCAACAGCCAGAGTAACTCTTTCAAAACAGAAATCTGCTTAAGCATTTCGGTAGCTTCCTATTGCTCATAAGAATCCTTATCGTGATTTAAGAGACCCAGACAGGGTCTGGTCCTTTCTTCCTCTCTAGCAGCATCTTGTACCATGCTCCCCCTAGCCGTCTGCTTCAGCCACTGCAGCCTTCTTCAACACCATGAGCAGGTCATGCTCATTCCTGCCAAAGGGCCTTGGCATATCATTCTGACTAGAACACTCTTTGCCCTGGTGGTTCCCACTCATCCTTCGGCTCTCAGCTCAGTAGTCAGCCCTTCAGGAACGTTGTTCCTTAGTGACCTTTCTAGGTTGACGACATCTATATCATACAATTATAGCGCCATATGCTCTTCTTCACAACATTTACAGTAATTACATATTTATACTTATCCGAATGCTTTTATATTAATAATTACCTTGCTGTGAAACTGTAAGTTTCATGAGACTAACCACATGCTCCATAAGCAATAATTATGCCTATTTTTGTTGTACCATCCTGTCCTCAATGCCCAGTACAATGTTTGTGACCTGAGTGCTTAGTCAAACTTTGTTGCTCTGAGTATAGTGATTCAAAACACTATACTGCACTCCTCCAAGCCTGTTTGCAATTTATCAGCCAAAGTTTGTTCCCTGAGAGGATCCTATAACTAGTATATTTGGGAACTACCTGTATTCCATATTTTCTCAGATCAGCATAAAGGGCCAGGTCTCCTTTCCTCTGAGATTAAAGACTAATTTTCCAGTTTCAGGAGTAGAACTAGAAGCACTTTCTTGTTCTCCTATGGAGAGGATTTTTAAGCAGTAACAGACTCACAAGGCACAAGTAAACACACACAAACTTTCTTTCTTTGTTTTCTTTTTCTTTTTCTTTTCTTTTTTTTTTTAGAGATGGGGTTTCACCATGTTGGCCAAGCTGGTCTCAAACTCCTGACCTCAAGTGATCCACCTACCTTGGCCTCCCAAAGTGCTGGGATTACAGGCATGAGCCACCTCGCCCGGCCAAACACACACAAGCTTTAACAATGCCTCCTGTCTTCTCAAGATCCAGTGGGAAATAAAACAGAGGGTCTATCCAAGGAAGCAGTTCAAGAATTAGAGTGTCTCAGCACTCCAGGCATGCTGGCACAGAGACAGGTGGGTGACATTGTTACCACTATTTATGGTCCCCAGGAAAACTGGGAACTTTCTCTACTGTTTGGAGAAGGAAGGGTGGGCTTCATTAGATACAGAGTAACAGCATTGATTGAGTGTGTATTCTGTTGCCTTCGGCTGTCCTGAAGAGAAGGCCATCAGGCCATAAACAGCTACTTGAGTGTACTATGACTCACACTGAATGGGATCAGGCATTCATACAGTGGGCTGACTGAGGCCATGTATCCTATTACTCCTTTTAAAAGTATACAGCTATAAGCCTGCAAGTTTGAGACCAACCTGGACAACATAGTGAGACCCCATCTCTACCAAAAATAAAAAAATTAGATAGATGTGGTGTTGCACACATGTAGTCTCAGCTACTTGGGAGGCTGAGGTGGGAGGATTGGTTGAACCCAGAAGGTCGAGGCTGCAGTGAACCATGATTGTACCACTACACTCCAGCCTGGGCAACAGGGTAAGACCCTGTCTCAAAAAAAAAAAAAAAGCTAGAAATGGATTGCATACTTGCATTTTACACTTAATATTACCACCTAGGCCCAGATTGCTGTCTTATAATCAAGTTGCATCACTCAGCCTCAGGATTGCACCAATTTAGGGACAGTCTGGAGACCAAAACAAATGTCTTACTATAAAATTGTGTTTTCAGAAAATCTGAGACCCATAATTATTCTCCCAGGACAGGTGAACATAAAGCCACATGGTCATACTCATGAGTTCTAGATGCATTCAAGTTCAGAGCCAGTGGCAGAAAATTTTCCAGAGCTGGTACTACTGGAAGAGACTGCTACAGACACTTAAATAATCTTTACCCCATCTAAATTACGGAGAAATGTGCAAAGCTCCAAGCCTCAATTAACAGGTATTCTATGAGCATTTCTTGACACTCTTGCACTGTGGAGGATAGAGGAGTGTGAAACAAGATTCCTGCCCTCAAGGAGCTGACAGTCTAATGAAAGAAAGATGTGTTTCATAAAATTAAGCAACAGAATATATGTCCTAAATCGTTGAGTTCTGGACCAGTGCCTCTAGAAGTGTGATCCACAACCTGCATGCAGCATTAGTGTCCCTTGGGAATACTGTTTGAAATGCAAATGTTGGGGCCGTATGCCACCCTACTGAATCAGAAGCTCTGGGGATGGGGAAACAGGAGCATTAACAATCTCTCCAGGGGATTCCTAAACACACATTTGAAAGGCATTATAAAAATTGAGAAAAGAAATTATCGGACTGGAATGAGAACTGAAGAAAGAGTTTCTACACATATTTTCCATTAAAAACAATAGAGATAAGGTCTCACTACGTTGCCCAGGCTGTCCTTGAACTCCTGGCCTCAAGCAATTGTCCTTTCTCAGCCTCCCAAAGTGCTGTGATTACGGGTGTGAGCCACCGCACTTGATTTGGAAGAAGAGTTTCAACGAGACTCTTGGATTCAAAAATTGAATCCAAATTCAATCCAAAATTGAATTCAGGCTGGGCTGTCCTTGAAAGGCATTTGAGTAGAATTTGTAATAATGAAGGGTTCAGAGGAGGGTGTTATCGGCAGAAGGAATAACAGGAGCAGAGGTGAGGAAATAAACATGGCAGGAGGGAAACTGATTGAAGCTGAAAGTCTGGGAGTGGTATGAAGTAACAATGAGTAGCAAAGGCAAGGCCAGATCTTGTAAAAACGTGAATTTATTTATTTGTTTGTTTGTTTATTTATTTATTTATTTGAGACAGAGTCTCACTCTGTTGCCCAAGCTGGAGTGTAGTAGTGCAATCTTGGCTCACTGCAACCTCTGCCTCCCAGGTTCAAGCGATGCTCCTGGCATAGCCTCCTGAGTAGCTAGGATTACAGGCCTGCGCCACCACATCCAGCTAATTTTTCTATTTTTATTAGAGATGGGGTTTCACTATGTTGACCAGGCTGGTCTTGAATGCCTGACCTCAGATGATCCACCCATCTTGACCTCCCAAAGTGCTGGGATACAGACACCTGGCCAAAAGTGAATTTTAAAAACAGGTTGCACCTAAGATATGAATCTATGTATTTTCCTGATTTCAACGGTTATACATTTTTGTATAAAAGTATAAAGCATCAGAGAAGCATATAATGTAGGAAAATGATCTTCTCCCCAACCAAAGAAAAAAATAAATGGATGGCATTTTAGTATATCTTCCCTTAGAATTTTTTTAATCCATAGTCTAATCACATCTCTTCTGCACTATGCTTCCCAACCCCTGCCACCCTTAAAAATACCATATAGAATTCTCTATTCACAGCTTTGCAACTTCCTTTGTTCACTTTACAATACATCCCCCATATCTCTGTCAGTCTTTCTTTTTTTGTTTTTTGTTTTTTCTTTTTTTGAGTCTTACTCTGTCGCCCAGCCTGGAGTGCAGTGGCATCCTCTTGGCTCACTGCAACCTCCACCTCCCGGGTTCAAGCTATTTTCCTGCCTCAGCCTCCTGAGTAGCTGGGATTACAGGCATGCGCCACCACACCAGGCCAGTTTTTGTATTTTTAGTAGAGGTGGGGTTTCACCATGTTGGCCAGGCTGGCCTTGAACTCCTGACCTCCAGTGATCCTCCTGCCTCAGCCTCCCAAAGTGCTGGGATGACAGGTGTGAGCCACAGCCCCTGACTCATTCTTTTAGATGGCCCAGTCGTATTTCACTGCGTAATGACATATTGCCTAATGAAGTACCATAATTTATCACTGTTGGTTCTTTGTCTGGGAAGAATATGGTGATGGGGTGTTTGAGAATACAGTTGTGAAGATGGTCATGATATGTGGTGTGTACAAACTTTGCGATGATCAGCCGGAATGGAGGCGTAGGCGTTCAAAGTGGTTTGCAACTCTTCTCCTGGCAAACTTTGTCCCCTATATCTATACCTACCTATATGTATGTGTCTATCTTTACCCACATCTATCTATATATATCTTTCTGTATGTCTATGTATATATATTTCTATTTGTATCCACATCTGTATCTACATGGATTATATCTATATCTATCTAGCATGAAATCCCATATAAAAGCAAAATGGAAGACCCTGGCCCAGACTTTTTTTTTTTTTTTGAGATGGGATCTCATCATATTGCCCAAGCTGGACTCAAACTCCCAGGCTCAAGTCGTCCTCACACCTCAGCCTCCTGAGTAGCTGGGACTAGAGGCATGTGCCATTGCACCCAGCCAGAGTTTTTGAGAAGTGTTTTTTTTAGAGAGACTATGAACTGCATACAAATTTGTCTCCAAAAAGTGGCAGTTCCTTCAGCTGGGTAGGGGAGATTTTCAGCCTCACACTATCCCCTCCCTAGAGGGGAGATCCTTTTTCCTGAGCCCATCCTTCAGACCAGGCTATTTTCTGAGGTGGGAGACAGTAAGAAAACAGGTATCTGCTATTGAAAATATTCACCAACAAATATGTTATTAACCTAATTGAGGGCAAACTAAGAAAACATGGGTCTACTACTACAAGGAAGTAGCTGGATTAGATGAACCTGAGAACTGCTCAGTATTAGGCAGTTTTGGCGTTAAAAACACCCAAAGAACGACCATCGCTTCCATCGTGACTGTCCCGTCAGGATTGCTGTGCAGGTGTGGCTAATGACCTAAGCAAATGGTAAATAGTTAATATTGCTATTGGGGCAACTGCTGCTTTCTACTCCAGGCAGATTCAAGAATTTGAAAGATAAGTGGATGGAAAAAGAAGGGTCAATATTTGCCTTTGGAGTAGTCTGCCTCTGGTTTTAATAGTCTCTAAACCTTATGATATGTATCCATGGTGATTGAATATGATAATATATTTTAACCTTTTGTGGGAAGTAAAAGCTCCTCTTCAAAGTTTTGTTACTTGTTAAAGAATAATTTTGCTAATAACTCTTTGTTAAGCCCTATCCTATGTAGCTGTTAGACATGCCATGCTTATAGGCACGTAGTATATTCTATGTCCTTGTACTTTAACCAAGATATCTGTGCTGGACATGCTCACAGGCATGTCCCAGCTCACAGCTTATACCCCTTACCTGTTTAAAAAAGTTTTGAGTCATTAGCCAATCGGGTTTTAGTTTAGATTGTGAGGTCTGGCTCCAGCCAACGGAGATCAGACACAGCAGTAAGGACAAACTCAAATGCATAAGGGATAAATATGTCTGCTTTTTCTTTGTTCATTGTACTCTCGTGGCAAGATGGCTAGCAAGGGTACACTTCCTACAGGAAGTAATAATTGCTAGCTGAGAGATCCTCTGTCTCAGTGCTGATTTTTCTTTGCAGCTCCAAGCATCTGTTTCCAACACCTTTCTTGGTCACAAAAAAAGAAAGGCGACATAAGTGGAAAAATATAAAAAGTAGAAAGATGAAATGATTTTGGCCCAAAGCAATTGCAGTCTCTATCACTCCATAGTTAAGCATCTTTCTTAATGGATCTCTCTCACGCTGTAGCGCTGGAACTGTTTAACATTATAGTGATTCTCCACCACAAGTTTCTCCTTATGGGAAATTCAAGTATACCCCAAGTTTATTTCAGTGCCTTTTCACAACTGAAAGAATTGAATAGCTAGCGTTTAGTTTCCAGGCAGTTTACTTAAACAGTATTCATTCCTTCTCACCGAAAGAACCCCAATTTTATTTGGGGTGGCAATAAACCCAGCTAAAATAAAAAGGCTGTATTTCTCACTCTCTCTTGCATGGCATGATGGCCAGTATTGTCCATGAGATTTCAGCAAAATCCTGGTAGATGAGACTTCTAGGAAAGCAATTGTTTTCCTCATGAAAAGGGACAGATTCAGCTTTGTGAACATTTTGCTTTGGCTTCTTCTGCTTCTTCCTGAGCAGAAAGTCCACATGACACACTGAGGTTCAGCAGCTGTTTCATAAGCTTAAGGAAGAAAGACGGAAGTGAAGGATGTTGGAGCCAAAAGCCAGGGAGAGCATACATCACCGCTGGCAATGAGCAGCTGTTCTACTAACCTCAGCTGTCTGTTATGCAAGAAAAGGATTTCCCTCACTTGCTTCAACCTTTGCAATGGCTTTCCTTTACTAACATATGGGAGCATAACCCTAAATGATTAAACCACAGTCCTTTCTTTGAAGAAAAATTAGACAGAGACAGACCTAGGATCTGGCATTCAGTTTTCCAGCCAGATTTACTAGAATTATTATTATTATTATTATTTGAGATGGATTTTCACTGTTGTTGCCCAGGCTGGAGTGCAATGGCATGATCTTGGCTCACCACAACCTCTGCCTCCCAGGTTCAAGCGATTCTCCTGCCTCAGCCTCCTGAGTAGCTGGGATTACAGGCATGTGCCACCACACCCGGCTAATTTTGTATTTTTAGTAGAGATGGGGTTTCTCCATGTTGGTCAGGCTGGTCTCAAACTCCTGACCTCAAGTGATCCACCCACCTCAGCCTCCCAAAGTGCTGGGATTACCGGTGTGAGTCACCATGCCTGGCCTACCAGAATTATTAAAGTCAGTGGTAGACCAAGGGTGTTGGGAGTAATAATGAAATCAACTGAAAGTTGGGCTGCGCTTATCACCATGTGCCAGCAAACGTAAACAAAGTCAAAGACAAAATACTCCTCCCTGAAAAAAAATTTGGCCTAAATCTTAACAATTGCTGAGATTACTGAATTTTAATAACATGAGTATACACTTCAACTTAGCACATTTAATTACTTATCCTTCAGTAAACCCAGTGTCCCACATGGAAGTAAATTACAAGAATTTCCAGTTATACATTCAGTTTCCTACATACTCAGCCATGCAGGCTCCTTTTAAAGTAACTTTATAGTGGTCCAGCGCACTTTGGGGACCTAGTGGTGATTCCAACTCTAGTGCACTACAAATGCCTGTGTTTAAACAGTAGATTTGAAATAATAGTGATTACAAAGAAAAAAAATCAGAATATGAGTTAACTTTAGTTCTGTCCTTTGTGATCTTTTGGACTTTTGATATTTATAATATGAAACAGTGAAACCGTGCAAACTACAAAGTGAATGTATTCGATTGGCAAAAATTTGATTACAAATTTTCATTTATACATGAAATATTGTACTGAATTCGAATAAAATCTTTACAATTGGAATTTATTCTTATTTTTAACATGTTGGTCTTTTGTAATTATTATCAAACTATAATGCTATTACTCATTATTGTGACCGACCAATATGTAAATAGGTTACAAGATTTTCCTTTTATGAAAAACAAAAACAAAAATACGTCATTATAATTAAAAAGCATTAATCCATATTTTCCTTTTTTGTAATGTAATAATTTTTACTAGAACAAAGTTTAGTAAAACTTTTTCACTTTGTGCATTTATTTTCTGAAAGAGAAACTATTATTATTGTTTTACTTAATGATTTTTTTTTCCGAAATTGATTTTCTTATATAGAGAATGGGAGTCTGCTGTGACACTGATTAAAACTATCTCTGTTTTTTGTTTGTTTGTTTGTTTGTTTGTTTTTGAGACAGAGTCTAGCTCTGTCATCTGAACCGGAGTGCAGTGGCATGATCTTGGCTCATTGCAACCTCCACCTTCCTGGCTCAAGCGATCCTCCCACCTCAGCCTCCCAAGTAGCTGGGACTACAGGTGCACGTCACCATGCTCAGTTAATTTCTGTATTAGAACTATCTCAATTTTAGTTGATCAGTACTCACCACCAATTGCTTCATTCCATGACTTACCAATTTATAAGTTTGTTAGAGTCCATCTCACATAATTTTTAAAGAAGAGTACAGAGGTGGCATCTTTCCAAGTGCTTTTGAATTGGAGGAGTCTTTATATTGCCTTTTCCTGAATGAAAATGTGGCTGAGTATTATTTCAACCTCATTTTTCAGCACTCTGTAAACATTGTTTCATTGTGTTCAGGTACTTTATGTGACACAAAAAGAGAAGCTTGTGACAATATTAATTTTTTGTTTGTTTTGGGATTTTTCTTTTTATAATGAAAGAATATGGTAGCTTTTTTCCCCTTAATTCTGTGGTTCAAAAATTTTGTTCAAATATGTCTAGGTGTACGTTTTTTATTTTTATTTTTATTTTTTTTTTGAGACAGGGTCTCACTGTGTCACCCAGGCTCGAATGCAGTTCATAGCTCACTGCAGCCTCAACCTCCAGGGCTTAAGCAATCCTCCCACCTCAGCCTCTGGAGTAGCTGGAACTATAAGCTTATGCCAACACACCTGGTTAATTTTGTATCTGTTTTGTAGAGGTGAGGTCTCACTATGTTGCCCAGGCTGCATTCAAAGTCTTGAGATCTATTTCATCTGGAACATAGATTACTACTTTTGATCTAATTAAACAACTTCACTCATTCATTCATATTCATTTTCTTCTATCAGCTTCTATTGTACAGTGGTTCTGATTTTTTTCTCTTTTATTTATTAATTTAATTTAATTTAATTTAATTTTTTTTTTTTAGAGAAGGGGTCTCGCTAAGTTGCCCAGGCTGGAGTGCAGTGGCTATTCACAGGTGCAGTCCCAGTACTGATCAGCATGGGAGTTTTGACCTGCTCTGTTTCCAGCCTGGGCCGGTTCACCCCTCCTTAGGCAACCTGGTGGTCCCCTGCTCCTGTGAGGTCACCACATTGATGCTGAACTTAGTGCGGACACCCGATCGGCATAGCACACTGCAGCCCAGAACTCCTGGACTCAAGTGATCCTCCAGCCTCAGCCTCCCGAGTAGCTGGGACTACAGGAACATGCCACTGTACCTGGCCTGACTTATTTTTTTCTAACTCAACTGAAGCACACAAAACAGGCCAATTAGCAGACACCAATGACTGCAATTTAAAAGCACACCAGCCTTTCCCGAGTGTTCTCATCACGTGCCCACTCAGGCTGTTACCACACACTCTCGTCTCCACCCTGCAGTGGAGAATCACTCTCCTCTCATATCTCTGGTGAGTGTCTTTCCACTGATGGCTGAGTTCTTAAGAAATGTCAGTTGACTCTGTTTTTGCTCTTTATCCTTCATTTCTATCATCTTATCTTTACCATTCATTGGCCTTTTTTTCCCCCTGTATTTTGCAAAAGTTACTTAACTTGTCCTTGTCACTACAGCATCAGTTTTGCCACACTTCCAACATTGTAGTGTTTTGTTTAGTTTTGTTTTAAATTCCAGCACACAAGAATTTCCTTGCAATCTTTCTTCATTATATCATTCTTCCTTTAATAAAAATCTTGTTGTGGCTAGGCATGGTGGCCCATGCCTGTAATCCCAGCACTTTGGGAGGCTGAAGTGGGAAGATTGTTTGAGCTCAAGTTTTTCAGACCAGCCTGGGCAACATAGTGAGACCCCATTTCTAAATAAAATAAAAAATTAGCTGGGTGTGGTGGCTCATGCCTATAGTCCCAGCTACTTGGGAGGCTGAGGAGGGAGGAACACTTGAGCCCAGGAGTTTGAGGCTGCAGTGAGCCATGATCATGAAACTGCACTCTGTCTAAAAAAAAAAAAAATTGTTACATGGTATGGTCTGAATGCTTGCAGTCCTCCAAAGTTTATATGTTGAAATCCTAACCCTCAAGGTGATAGTATTGGGAGGTAAAAGGCCTTTGGGAAGTGATTAGGTCATAAGGGTGGAGCCTTCATGTATTGGATTAGTGTCTTAATAAAAGAGGCCTGAGGGAGGCCCCATCCCTCTGGCTTCTTCAGCCATGTGAGATTACAGTGAGAAGACAGCTGTTAAGGGGAAGCAGGCCTTCACCAGACACCAAATCTCCCAGTGCCTTGATCTTGGATTTCCAAGCCTAGAGAACAATCAGAAATAAATTTCTGGCCTGGGCGCAGTGGCTCACACCTATAATCCTGATCACCTGAGGTCGCAAGTTCAAGACCATGCTGATCAACATGAAGAAACCCCGTCTCTACTAAAAAAATACAAAAATGCCCGGGCATGGAGGCGCATGCCTGTAATCCCAGCTACTCAGCAGGCTGAGGCAGGAGAACTGCTTGAACCCAGGAGGCAGAGGTTGCCAAGATCATGCCATTGCACTCCAGCCTGGGTAACAAGAGCAAAACTCCGTCTAAAAAAAAAAAGATAGAAATTTTTGTTCTTTAAACGCCACCCAGTCCATGGTACTTTGTTAGAGTAGCCTCAACAGATGAATACATTGTATTTTCATTTCATCCTAATGTCTTCATTTTATTCCCTTCTTTTAATAACTCATAACCCTTCCCCCCCAAAAAACAACAAAAGAAAACTCCGTCTTGTTTCTTTGGAGGCTACGAGTTCCCTGAAGTTTCCTTCTGTATTCTTCAGTAGATCAACTCCTGGGGCAAGCTCTACCCTGGAACCTTCTGGAGATTATTTCCTTTTTCCTATTCTGCAAAAGTGTTTCCGAGGCTGCAGCGTTTTGCCCTCTTTACTCATCCTTGAATAAGGTAAGCTATGTCTAGACTGAAGGTTTATCATCAAACAAGCTCTTGAATCCATTCTCTGTCAAGTGGAATAATGCTGGAGCCCTCTTCTCAGACACATCCGGAGAAGAGGTCACCTCCGTAGCTGTCAGGTCAGTTTCCAGGCTTCAGCCAGCTTTCACCTACACGCTCTCTGGTGGCAGCTTTCACTGGTGCTCACACCTTGATAATGCTTCTCCCTTCCTTCCCCTCAGGGCTAACACTATTCCAACATTTGTCATAATCCTCTCTTTGCTTTTATGTCTTTTTTTTTCTTTTTCCTTCCTTCGTTCTTCCTTCCTTTCCCTTTCCCTTCCTTTCCTTTCCTCTTTTCTTTCATTCATTTTGTTCTTGTTGCCCAGGCTGAAGTTCACTGGCACATCTTGGCTCACTGCAACCTCCACCTCCCTGGTTCAAGCGATTCTCTTGCCTCATCCTCCCCAGTAGCTGTGACTACAGGTGTGCACCACCATGCCTGGCTAATTTTGTATTTTTAGTAGAGATGGGGTTTCATCATGTTCGCCAGACTGGTCTCAAGCTCCTGGCCTCAGGTGATCCACCCACCTTGGCCTCTCAAAGTGCTGGGATTACAGGCGTGAGCCACAGGGCCTGGCCTCTTTGCTTTTATTTCTATAGTTGTATCGCTTATGTGATAAGCATCCCTAAATAATGTAATTAGTATTTCAAGAAATTTGAATACAAGTTTATATTTTGCTTTCTTCTTATGATTATTTTTATGTATTTTTCTCATTCCTATTCAAGGAAGTTTATATTTTGGGGGGACTAGCTTCTTTCAGTTTAATGTGGCAATGCCCTCCAGTTCAACAGGAAAACTCCTGCAGCTGAAGAAGTTGAATTCATTACTCATAGTGAGAGGGAAGCACAGCATGGGGAAGAAGGGGTCATCCCAGTAAGAGGGTCTCAGGGCATCTCAGTAAGAGGGTCTCGGGGCATCTCAGTAAGAGGGTCTCGGGGCATCTCAGTAAGAGGATCTCGGGGCATCTCAGTAAGAGGATCTCGGGGCATCTCAGTAAGAGGGTGTCAGGACATATCAGTATGAGAGTGTCAGGACATCTTAGTAAGAGAGTGTCAGGACTCATTGTAGGATTTGGGCTTCTGTTAGGTAATTCTGGGGAGAGTTTAAGAAACGAGGACTGTATTCTGGATTAGATACCCTCCGGGGCACAGAGTATCACACTAAATCTTTTCTAGAAGGAGGGAAGACTAGACCAAGGCTAATGCTGTAATTGGGAAAGAAGCAGCAGTCCCTTATATTAGCTAGAATAAGAGGATACGCTGTCATTTTAGTGGTCTGGACAATACCCATGTTTTATCTGTGGTCAGAGGTGATTACAGAGTAATCTCATTTTTGTCTTTATCATGGTCACAGTGTGGCCCTATCCGGTGTTTCGTTACATGAAATTACTGACTTTCAACAGATGAACACCAATGTTTAGTTGTGAGCAGCCATCTGATAGCATGAGCACAGCTCCTGGATGTTAGGGGTTGCTTTTCCTTTTCTTTTTTTCTCAGATGTTCATGGGATTCATCTAGGGTGTTACATGTAGCTACGGTTTATTCATTTTTACCACTCAGTAGTATTCTCTTGGGTAGAATACTATTAAGCATTTCATATGCAGTATAATACATTTATGTGTATTATAATACAATCGTTTTTATTTATTTGCTCTACTCTTGATGGACATGCGAATTGTTTGCAGTTTTGGTACAATAAGTATGCTGCTGTAAATATTCTTGTACATGTCTCATGGTGCACCTACTCAAGGAATTCTATAGACTGTATATTTAGGAATGGGATTGCTTGGTCACAAAGACATTACCATAGTGCCCCCTACACGTGGTTTTGCTTTCTGTGATATCAGTTACCCATAGTCAACGTATGAAACTAGGTGAGTACAGTTCAATCAGATACTTTGAAATAGGGAGACCACATTCATTTAACTTTTATTATAGCATATTGGTATAATTGTTCTATTTTACTCATTATTGCTGTCAATCTCTTACTGTGCCTAACCTATTATTCTTAGGTATGTATGTATAAGGAAAAACATACAGAGGGTTCAGTACTGTCCGTTGTTTCAAGCGTCCACTGGGGTCCTTGGAAGATGTTCCCTGCAGGTAAGGCCCGGGGGAACACTCTAATCTTCAACTCTTTAATGTCAAACTGTTTTTTCAAAATGCTTGTTACAGTTTACCTCCCTCTCCCCACCTGCCCACTACTTGATTTTCTAATACTTGGAGTTTAATGCAGTGCACAGAAAATTGCAAGCCCCAGAATTCACTGCTCTAGTATTCTGGGGCTTGCAATTCAGTATTCTTACCACTTTACTTAGGGGGGCCAGAACTTTCACTGCCACATACTTTCTGCTTTGTTTATAATTGGAGACTCTTGAAAAGTTTAAAATGGAGATAAGAAGGAGCCAGTAAAGAGAAAGAGATTGAGGATACAGGGGTGAGAGAGAGTAATCTGCAGAGTGAGGATCCCGGTCAGGTGAGAGAGGATACAATGGAGGCACTGGCATTTCTTTCATTGCAAGGTAATCCATAAATAATGCCTGAATGAGCTTACAAAGAAATTGCCATAACTGTGATTACTCTTATTAGAGTTGGGACGGTCAGGGAAGGCTCTAGGTAAAACATTGTATTGAAGTTGGACTTTGAAGTCAGGTTATAATGGATATGGGCGGAAAGAAAAGGACAGGCTAATTTAGGGATAAAGCAAAATCTCATACAGCAAATGCTGGTGTGGAGGGTGAAGCTGTGGGAAATAATACTGGAAAGAAAAGACTTTTTTTTTTTTTAAATAGAGATGGAGTCTTGCCATCTTGCCCAGGCTGATCTTGAACTCCTGGGCTCAAGCGATCTTCCCACCTTGGCCTCCCAAAGTGCTGAGATTGCAGGTATGAGCAACCATGCCCTGCCTGGAAAGAAAGATTTGAACAGACCAAGAAAGGTGTGAAGCCTGAGCTGAAGATGAAATCTTTACCTGAGGGGATTGATGGCTTGGCTCCATGTCCCCACCCAAATCTACCTTGAGTTGTAATAATCCCCATGTGTCAAAGGCAGGTCCAGGTGGAGGTAATTGGAACATGGGGGCGGTTTCCCTCATGCTGTTCTCGTAATGATGAGTAAGTCTCAGGAGATCTGACGGTTTTATAAGGTTTTATAAGATCTGGCATTTCCTCTGCTGGCACTTGCTCCGTCCTGCTACCCTGTGAAGAAGGTGTCTGCTCATCCTTTGCCTTCTGCCATGATTGTACATCTCCTGAGGCTTCCCCAGCAATGTGGAACTGTGAGTTAATTAAACCTCTTTCCTTTATAAATTAACCAATCTTGGCTATTTCTTTATAGCAGTGTGAGAACAAACTAATATTGGGAGTTTGATGGCTTTTGTGCAAGAGATAAAACCAATGTTTAATGCACACCATCAGTGGTGTTTCTAGCTAGATTAGAGTAGTCTAGACATAATGTAGTTATACTGAAAAAGAAGGGTCCGGTCTTAGACACCCTAGGAAGGGAGAATTAACACCCTAAAAAGGGAAAATTAGATCTATAAACTGGTTATTTCATTTAAGTAAAATAACAAAAGAATTTTAATTAGTTATTCAGTTTTAGATATGTTGGGTTTACCTTTGATTTTCTTTTTTTTTTTTTTTGAGATGGAGTCTCACTCTGTCGCCCAGGCTGGAGTGCAATGGCATGCTCTCAGCTCACTGCAACTTCTGCCTCCTGAGTCCAAGCAATTCTCCTGCCTCAGCCTCCCAGGTACCTGGGATTACAGGTGCACACCACCATGCCCAGCTAATTTTTGTATTTTTAAGTAGAGACAGGATTTCATCATGTTGGTCAGGCTGGTCTCGAACCCCTGACCTCATGATCTGCCCGCCTCAGCCTCCCAAAGTGCTGGGATTACAGGCATGAGCCACCGTGCCCGGCTGACATTTGATTTTCATATCTAAAAATGTCAGGCAAATCCTATTTGTGTTTTACTGAGTTATGGATTCAGCAATCTGCTTCCAGTCAGTAATGGAGACATTAGACCATGAAACATACAAAGTACACACTAACAACTCCCTCCACTCGCATCCCTCCATTAAAAACAAACAAACAGAAACTCACCTCATTTTGTAGCCTTTGTTGATTTGCCTTCCAGTAACCAGTCAGGAGGCAGTTCAGTACCTCTCTCTTTAACAGGTACTTACGTATGCTTCTAGAAAGAAAAAACTATGAAGCCGTATTTATATAGACCTATACTTTTAAAATTTATTCAAGTGGGTTTGAATTCTCTGTCTACCACTTAATTACTACGCAATCTTGGGCAGGTTGATTAAACATATTTGTGCCTCTCAGTGTCACCATCCAGAAAATGAAGATAATGATGATATTAAAAATATAGGGTTGCAAAGAAGATTAAGTGGGTTATTGAATGTAAAGGACTTAGAAGAGTGCCTGGCACATAGCAAAAGCTCAGTAAATATTATTTTTATTGTTTTCTCAGGGACCTTTTCATATCAGCCCATATAACTATAATATTTTAAAGGCTGTATAAGGTCGGGCGTGGTGGCTTATTGCTGCAATCCCAGCACTTTGGGAGGCTGAGGTGGGCAGATCATCTGAAGTCAGGAGTTTGAGACCAGCCTGGCCAACATGGCAAGACCTTGTCTCTACTAAAAGTACAAAATTAGCCGGGTGTGGTGGTGCATGCCTGTAATCTCAGCTACTTAGGAGGCTGAGACAGGAGAATCACTTGAACCCTGGAGGCAAAGTTTGCAGTGAGTCAAGATTGCGCTATTGCATTCCAGCCTGGGTGACAGAGCAAGAGTCTGTCTCAAAATAAAATAAAATAAAATAAAAGATAACAAATAAAAGACTGTATATTATTCCCCTGAATGGCTAGCTCCAGATTTTCAGATTTTTCTATTATAAATAATATACTTGTATATTTATATTGGCAAGTTTTTGCTAATATATCCATATGTTAATTTTTTTAATTGCAGAATTAAAAGATGTGGTGTATTTAAATTTTGAAAGATGTTGCTAAATTGTCCTCAAAAAAGTGTACCAATTTGCACTCCTACCAGTAGAGTGTGAGAATGACTGTGTCTGTATTCTAACAACATTTATTATTATCTAGCTTTGTAATATGATAAATTCAACATACCTCATTTTTTTTTACACAAGCTTTTAAAAAAATAACAGCTTTATGGAGATATAATTCATATACTAGGCAATTTATCCACTTGAAGTGCACAATTTGATGGTTTTAGTATATCACAGAGTCGTGCAAGCATCACTACAATCAATTTTCATGACCTCCCACCAAAACTGTATCTATTAGCAGTCACTCACCATTTTCCCTCTCTTCCCAACCCCTAGCCTTAGGTGACCATGAATCCACTTTCTGTCTCTCTGGATTTATGTATTCTGAGCATTCATTGGAATCATAAAATGTATGCTCTTGTGTCTGGCATTTTTCACTTAGCATAATGTCTTCAAGCCTCATCCATGTTGTAGTATGTGTCAGTTTTTCACTCCTTTTTATGGCTGAATAATAATAGTCTATTGTATACATATAGCACATTTTGTTTATCCATTCATCAGTTAATGAGCATTTGGATTATTTATACTTTTTGGCCATTATTTAATAATGCTGCTTTTTATTGCCAGATAAAATTTCATTATATGGATATACTCATTATTTTTATATGCAGCTATTTAATTGTAAATGAGATAAAGATTTTCATATATTTGACTATTTTCCTTTTGATTTGTTTTTATGTACTGAGTTGTACAAGAAGTTGTATATATTAATAATTTTCTTTGCTTGCCAAATATGTTGCAATATTTTTTCCAGTTTGTATATATTCAAATTTATTTCTCTCTTCCTTTAAGACTTTAGAATTGTGTGTCTTGCCTAAAAAGTCTTTTTATATTACATCTGTATAGTGTGGGTATAAAAAAACTAAAAAAAAAAAAAAAGTAAAGAAAATATATTTTTATTTTATTTTATGTTTTCTATTCTTTTTTTCTTTTTTGAGACAGGGTCTCACTGTGTTGCCCAGGCTGGAGTGCAGTGGCACAATTATAGCTCATCACAGCCTCAACTTGCTGTGTTTAAGCCATTCTCCCACCTCACCCTCCCAAGTAGCTTCCATGGGTGTGTACCACCGTGCCTGGCTGGTCTAGAACTCCTGAGCTCAAGCAGTCCTCCCACCTCAGCCTCCCAAAGTGCTGGGATTACAGGCGTGAGCCACAGCACCCAGCCTAGAAATTATTTTAAACTCCTGGATTATATAAATAATATGAATAAATTTATTTATTTATATATATTATTATATATGAATAAATTCATTTATTTATATATATCATTATATATAAACAAATTCATTCAAAACTCTTAGATTATATATAAGTTCACCAGTCTTTTAAAACTTCTAGATTATATACAACTCCTACATTTTATATATATTTTATGCTCCAGATTATATATAAATTCACCAATCTATACAATCTAATATATATAATAGTAGTTCAAAACTAGTATATGTAACAAGTAAAATATATACATATAAGTATATGTGTGTGTATATATACTTATGTGTATATGTGTATACATATATACACATATAGACACTTATTTGTATATATTACATTTCTCTCATCCAAATACTAAGTAGACCCCCAGGCCTAACCCTGCTTAGCTTCTGAGATCAGATAAGATTGGGCGCGTTCAGAGTGGTATGGCCATAGACTATGTATTACATTGCTATCTTTGAACCCTCTGGATATTTTGAGAATATAGAGAGCATGGTAAAGGACCCATTTTATTTTATTTTCCATTCTTAGCCAGTTTTTTTATTACTATCTGTTGACTAATACATCTTCCCTTCTCCCATCCCTCCCCTATACATTTGACTCATCTACCTTTTTCACATATTAAATCTGTATACATATTTGAGTTCCTTTCTGTTCATTCTCTTATATTCCATTCTATTCTATTTAGCGATTCTATTTTTTCTCTAGAATAAAATATTTTGATTTCTATAACTCCATGATGCTTTTTAATATATAGTTATATTAATTACCCTCCTACTACTCTTGTTTTTCAGAATTTTTCTAATTGCCCATTTATATGTCTTAAATAACTTCAGTATTATTTTTGTCAGGTTGAAAACAATCATCTTGGTGTTTTATTTGGCTCTGCATTGAATTTATAGATCAATTAAAGAAATCAATGTCTTTATAATGTGAATAGTCTCTCTTCATGCTGTAGGCAAAAAGGGAAAATCTGAAGAGGAAAAGGAAAAGGAGGGGGAGGAGATACAGGAGGGGGAAGGGGAGAATAAGGAAGAAAAAGAGACAATTTCCTTCATAGCTCACATTTTAAAATATAATGTAAATTGCATTTCCCGCTGAATAGCACAAAACACTTTTAAAACACCACCTCAGTCTCTAAAACATCCCAGCTGTGTGCAATTAATATTGTTAGTTGATAGACTAAAAGTTCAAGGCACAAACTTGGCCATGTTCTTTAACTTATGTATTCATTCTAAAGTGATTTCTTTTGGGTACTTATGAAGAACTGAGTGTACATCTATCCTGCCTGCAGGTTTTTAGCAGCCTCTGCCGGAGTAAGATTATGTAATGGATAGATGTAATAGCTTGCATATCTATGTGCAAGCAATCTAATCGACGGCGACTTTATCCTGATGTAAGCTACTTTGTGAAAATTTGAACTCTTAATCCCAACTTCAACTCTTATCTCGCTGTTAAAATTATTTCCAGATTATCGAAAGTGATAGGTAATAAACAGAAAAACAGATTAACACTCATTCTTAGCTTCTCAGACCTCTTAATTTTGAACAGTTTCCTTTGGGGAATTGTAAAATTAAAGGTTATTTTCCTGCAATTTTTCTCCTTCTAAATATTTGGATAACACACTAGGGTGACTAAATGGATAGTTCGAGTCCACCATGAAGATGGCCAGTCTGCAAAGCAAAGCTAAGAGAAAAGGGAGTCCAAATGCACTTGGAGTACCTGGAAATTATACCTGGCAGCCAGCAACCTTTTGTGCTTCTTTGTTGTACTGCATTTTCTGGCAGCAGGCTTTCAAGGGTACCTTTATTTCACTGATTACTAAATTAGTGTTGGATTTAATGAGAGAGATCTGTCCTTTTATTTGTGCCTTTTTCCCTTCTTCTTCTTCTTAGTTTAAAAAAAAAAAGGATCAGCATCACAAAAGCTTTGTACATTTCTAGTTTGCTTTTGATGATGTGACCGTTTGCTCCCATCTATCTCCATGGTAATAAGCTCTCTCTACCCCCACTTTTCGAAGCCTCAGATACTTAGGAAGCTTCAGGACTGGAGAAGAGTTGCATGTTAAAATAATGCAGAGAAACAAATTGGTCTCTGTAAATAGGCCCCATCTTCAAAGCCTTCGAATTTTCTTCAAAATGTGATCCATTTTTCTTAGCTTGAAAACAGGTGCATTTTAGAGAAAATATCTGAAAGTAAATTTGCATCTCAGCAAATGCATCTCAGTAAGTGCCCCTATTCTAAAATAAGACTTGGGTAGGATTTTAAAACAGGCTTCATCTAGTCCAAGATGCTTATTATATACTTGAGGAAACTCAAGCTCAAAGAATTTCATGGCCTTGTATCTAATCATAACTCAGAACTGGGACCTATGCCTCCCAGCAAGATATTCTTTCTTCTGTCACTAATATATCAGTAATAATTATTATTACATTAATAACAATAGCTATTGTTAGTAATAAAAGAGATAATTCACGTAAGATGCTATAAAATGCAAGTAATTGTTATTATATCTGTGCTAGGTAGCTTTCCCAATAACAAAGGTTTTCAAAAGTTGATCTTTTAGTTTTCTTTTTCTTTTTTTTTTTTTTAGATGGGGTTTCACCATGATGGCCAGGCTGGTCTTGAACCCCTGACCTCAGGTGATCCACCCACCTCGACTTCCCAAAGTGCTAGGATTACAGGCGTGAGCTACCGCGCCCGGCCGATCTTTTAGTTTTCAAATCATGTTCTCTTAAAGAATACACTCATAGAAGTCAATATTTCTAAAAGATGACTATATATAAACATACACACACCTACACATATATTTGTAGTATATAAATAAAATATTAACAGTGATTATCTCAGTAGTGGTTGAAGTTAACTTAAATGTCTTTAAAAAAAATAGTAATACTCTTGCTGGGCATGGTGGCTTACATCTGTAATCTCTGCAGTTTGGGAGGCTGAGGCAGCAGATCACTTGAGGCCACGAGTTCGAGACCAGTCTGGCCAACATGGCAAAACCCCATCTCTACTCAAAAACAAAAATAAACCAGGTGTGGTAGTGGGCACCTGTAATCCCAGCTACCTGGGAGGCTGAGGCAGGAGAATTGCTTGGACCCGGGAGGAAGTGGTTGCAGTGAGCCGAGATCATGCCACTGCACTCCAGTCTGGGTGACAGAGTGAGACTGTCTCAAAAAATAAAAGTTTTTACAAATTCTGAATTTTAAAATTTTCTATATAAAACTTGTTTTATTTTTCTTACAATAAAAGAAGGCTTTATATTTTTGGAAAAAATATATTTGCACATTTGATGCTTAAAATGTTAAGCCATTCTTTCCTGGCCCAATCCCACTGTTCTTTTCCCACAAAATTAAAAATAATTTCATTCACAGTAGCTATAGATATTCTGCCCTACTCTATCTACTATGACTTAGTGCTGGGGACTGGAATGACCATGTCACCTTATCATTCACAAAATATCAGGCATTTTCACCTAGGCAGGGAGAATTGACTGCAGAACCCAAGGTCTTTATAAAGTATATTCCTCTCACAGCCTTTTGTGAACTTATGTTTTACTTATTGTTTTGTTTAGGAGCTACTTTTAAGTAAAAGAATAATAACTGATACTACTGAGAGCTTTTCACCTGAACTCCTCAAAGCACTGCACATGCCTTAAGCCCTTTATAGTCTCATTGAGGTATGTGTTTGCACTTAAATTTCACAATTTCACAAGCAAAACTCAAATGATCAGTTGTATCTAAGAAGTCAAGAGAAACCCTCCGGGAATAAAGAGCTGTCTAAGAACAATAGTAGGGCCACTGTACGAGATATGGTGAAAGTCCCTGGCACAGTGTCTTGTGGATGGCAGATGCTGAAAGAAGGCGCCATGTTTCCAATGCAGAGATCACAACAGGGCCTGGTTACATCTTTGAGGCCTCAACCCATGAGGCCCACCAGGTAACCACAGCACTGTGATCATGCACATCAGCCTGAACAGAGCCAGTTGCAAGTTTAGCTCTGCTCCTGATCCTGTGAAAAATGGCAAACAACTTTGTTTACCCTCCATTCACTTTTTTTCCTCCTTGACTATGGTTGAAATCAACTGTATCAAGCCATTCTTGCACTGCCATAAAGAAATATCTGAGACTGGGTAATTTATAAAGGAAAGAGGTTTAACCGGCTCACAGTCCTGCAGGCTGTACAGGAAGCATGGAGCTGGCATCTGCTTGGCTTCTGGGGAATCCTCAGGGAGCTTTTATTCATGGTGGAAGGTGAAGTGGGAGCTGGCACTTCACATGGTGAAAGCAAGAGCAAGAGAGAGCGAGTGAGGGCAGGGGTGCCACACACTTTTAAACCACCAGATCTCATGAGAACTCACTCACTATCTTGAGGGCAGCTCCAAGCCATGAGCAATCTGTCCGCATGACCCAAACACCTCCCACCAGGACCCATCTCCAACATTGGGGATTACATTGCAACATGAGGTTTGGGTGAGGACGCGTATCCAGATTTTTTAATTGACTAGCTCCAAACAGCTTTTGCTGTCAACGACCATATTATTTAATACCTCTCCTTTTTTTTTTGAGACAGGGTCTCACTCTGTCATCCAGGCTGGAGTGCAGTGGCGTGATCATGGCTCACTTTAACCTCTGCTTCCCAGATTCAAGCGATTCTTCAGCCTCAGCCTCTCAAGTTGCTGGGACTACAGGTGTGAGCCACCATGCTTGGCTGGGGTGTGTGTTTGTGTGTGTGTGTGTATGTGTGTGTAAATGGGGTTTCACCATGTTGGCCAGGCTGGTCTCAAACTCCTGAGCTCAAAACAATTTGCACACCTCCGCCTCCCAAAGTGCTGGGATTATTGGCGTGAGCCACTGCACCTGGACTATTTACTCCTTTTTGTAGAAGGATAACGCTTAAGACCTTGAGAAATGATCAAATACTGATTTGTCATATATTCTTTTACATCTAGGTTAAACATTGTCTTGGGGACAACTCTAATTGGAGATGAGAGAAGAATAGAAAAGGACAATATGACTTATGTTAGGATATTAAAAATTAGTGGGAAGGAACCAAGTATCTTGAATAATGTGTCTAAAATAGATCTCTACGGCTTTGCCCCAAAAGTGCTCCTTCTCCAGTAGTTACCTCTTTTTCATATATAGTACTGGTATTCGCCCAGTTGCTCAAACCAAAAACCAGAGCGCTGCCTTGTGCTCTTCCTCTCCCTCCGCTCCCAAATTCAGTCCATCCATGAGTCCTGTTAATTTATCTTCCAAAAAAGATTTCCACATTCTTTCACTTTTCTTCTTCTTTTTTTCTCCGCTGTGGTCCCCTGGTCCAAGCTCCTGTCATCTCTCTCATGATCAGCACAGTGACTTCTGACTGGTCTCCCACCTTCCCCCTCATGATAATCCATTTTCTCCATGGCACCCAAATTTAAAACATAAATCAGATCACTCACATGTGTCACAGCCCTGCTAAAAAGCACCCTTTCTCACAGGACAAAATCCAGACTCCTTTCGGGGAACTTGGAGTGTCTACTCGAGCTAGGCACTGTGCCCCTCAAGCCTTTTTTCTCCCTGTCTCTTCCTTGCTTTCTCTTCTGGCTGTGTGGCCTCCGTGCTCTGCAGGTGGTCCCTTGTACGTGGCAGGGTCTTCTCCAAGGACCTTCATGTGGTTCAAGTCTGCCCAAATTCTTTCTCCCCAGGAAGGCTTTCCCTCATATCCTATCCAAAATGGCACCTTGCCCTTCATCTTCTTTCCCTGCCTTCTTCTTCCAGATAGCCCTACTCACCCTGCAATTATGTTGTATCGTTTGACTTGTTTGTTTCTGCCTGAACTGTCTCTGTCTTGAAAATGGAATCTCCATTTTAGGAGGGATGTGGTCTTTCTTGTAACCCACTATGAGTTCAGCTCCAAGAGCAATTCTTCACATATGGAAGGTACTCAAGGAGTATTTATAGAATAAATGAATGGTCTTATCTTACTCTTTTATTCTCCTATGAAAGAGAACATTTTGGGGGTAAGGATCAATGTTAGCCGTGATTAAGATCCCTAGAGAATAAGAAGTTATAATAACATGCAGCATATGCCAGAAAAAACAAATTGCATTTTTGCCATGGATTGCTGTGGATATATGCAAGTGCTGCACCTGGGTATTTGGGCTGTGGATTTCTGTGGCTCAGAGAGGTGCTAACCTCAAAAGACACTGCATTAAATGCTGTAGAGGCTCACTATAATCACCAAGTCCTTATCGCCCCCTTCAGGTGCTTATCTTCTTGAGAACAGAGACAGTGACTCATGTTATGTTTTATTATAGTGATTTGCAAGTAGCAGGTAATATATAAATATTTGCTGATTTGAATGACATTGATCCTTTCCACATCTGGAATGAATTTTTAGGTTCTGATGTGTGTGTGTATGTGCGTGTGTGTGTGTGTTTACATTCAAAACATCTATTTTGAAGTGATCAGACCTGGGGGCCTTGTTACTTCTTCCTAAGTTGATTTATCACAATTCCAATGAAAATACCACCAAACATGTTTATGGAGCCAAATAAATTGATGCTTAAGTTTATATTTTAAAATTAAGCAAGAATAGTTGATAAGTCAATAAAAAAGAAAAACTTTTAGCAGGGAGTTGCCTGCCACATATTAAAATATTCTATAAAGCCCCTAATAATTAAAACATTTTCTATTCTTGGATAGGATGACTCAGCAGCATAAAGATGTCAGTTGTCCAAGTCAATTTATTAATGATCATAATCCCAATAAAAATAGCAACAAGCTTTTAAATGAAGCCATACAAGCTGATGTTAAAGTTTATATGGAGAAACATTTAAAAATAGCCAAGGAAACATTTAAAAGCACACAAAACTTTGAAGTAGACTAGCTTTATCAGATATTAAAACATACTATAAAATCTTTTATAATTAAAACACAGTGGTACTGTCCCATGACTAGACAAGTAGACTAATGCCACGGAATAAAAAGCCTAGAAATAGAAACACACATGGTAATTGACTATATGAAGAACTAGCATCTCAAACCATTGGGTCAAAGATAAACTTTTATTGTAATTTTTTTGAATCAGTTATCCTCAAGTTCTACAAAGATAAGCTTTTAAATAAATGGTTCTGGGACAGATGGTACATTTGGAAAAAGATAAAATTAAATTCATATGTCACACCATATTCAAGAATAAATTCAAAATAGGCATCTAAATGTAAAATACAAAATCACACAGGTGCTAGAAGAAAACATGGGTGAATTCTTCTTTAACCTTTGTATGGGGAAAGCCTCAAAATCTAGAGGCAATACAAGAAAAGATTAATACATTTGACTGCATTAAAAATAAAAATAATTTTGTTTGATGTGGCTAAATACCCCACTATAAACAAAGTCAAGAACAATGAACATAAGCCAGGTGCGGTGGCTCATGCCTGTAACCCCAGCACTTTGGGAGGCTGAGGTGGGCGGATAACTTGAAGTCAGGGGTTCAAGACCAGCCTGGCCAACATGGTGAAACCCATCTCTACTAAAAATACAAAAAATTAGCTGGGCATTGTGGCAGGCACCTGTAATCCCAGGCTGAGGCAGGAGAATCGCTTGAACCCGGGAGGTGAAGGTTGCAGTGAGCCAAGATCTTGCCACTGTACTCCAGCCTGGGTGACAGAGTAAGACTCCATCTCAAAAAAAAAAAAAAAATCAGCTGGGTGTGGTAGTATGTGCCTTTAGTTCCAGCTACTGGGGTGGCTGAGGTGGGAAGATTGCTTGAGCCCAGGAGGTTAAGCCTGCAGTGAACTGTGATTGTGCCACTGTATTCCAGCCTGGACAACAGAGTGAGACCCTGTTACCCCAGAAAAGAAAAAGAAAACACAATAAGCAATGAGATATTTTACAGATAAAAGGATAATATTCTTAATATGTGAAGAAATCTAAATAAATGGAAGGACAAAGGATCAAAAATCTGATTTAAAAAATGGGAAAACTATATTAATAAACAATTCTGATAAGAAAAAGACTGATTATTTGCAAGCACTTTCTCACAAAAATAAAAAATAAATAAAAATAAAAAGAAAAAGGCCAATCATTCCTGTAATCTCAGCACTTTGGGAAGCCAAGGTGGGTGGATCACTTGAGCTCAGGAGTCTGAGACCAGCCTGGGCAATACGGTGATAACCCCGTCTCTACAAAAAATACAAAAATTAGCCAGATGTGGTGGTACATGCCTGTTGTCCCAGCCACTCAGGAGGCTGAGGTGGGAGAATCACATGAACCAGAGAGATGAAGGTTGCAGTGAGCTGAGATTGCATCACTGCACTCTAGCCTGGGCAACACAGCCAGACCCTGACTCAGAAAAAAAAAATGGCGGGGAGAATTTTAATGTATTCCTTAAATCAGATGTAGACCATCTGTATCAGTCTCTATCAGCAAACGGAAGACCCAAATAGGATAATTTAGGGGAATTTAATAAAGAATCAGGTTTAGGGGAAACTCACAAAGAATGGTGCAGTATCTTGAAGTTAGCAAGAACCAGGAAGACATTATTGGTCTAGGCCTGAACTAATTTAGAGAGAATATGGTATAGCTAAATGGAGACTGTTGGCCTGGAGAGCCATAAAACCAAACCACAATGATTCAGCTGGGATGAAGCTGGGGGAATCAATACATCACCCTCACTCTCCCTTACCTCTGCCATGGAACTTCGGCTGTTGTCATCCAGTGGCTGAAATCAACCTGAAGCCATCAGGGAAAGACCTGCCTCCTGGGACACAGAGCAGGTGAGGAAGGGACAAAGCATTACCTAGGGAGATGAATGAAAACTATTCTGTACACCAACTATTTCAAACAGTGTGCTGCATATGCAAAACTAAGAGTCTCAAAATGATCACAAGACACCACTCTGTGGAAGATAGGAACTTGCGGATGCGCCCTTTTAACAGTGGATTTGGGCAGGAGTTAAATAATATCTGAATTGGCCAGACACAGTGGCACATGCCTGTAATCTCAGCACTTTGGGCACCCAGGACAGGAGGATTGCTTGAGGCCAGGAAGACCAGCCTGGCCAACATAGCAAGACCCTGTCTCAGTAATAATAATAATAATAATAATAATAATAATAATAATAATAATGTTTTATAATCTTTATTATCACAAAGCTTTAACATATTATTAGAACCATAGTAAAATAGGTGAATAATAATAGATGAAAGACAACTATACATTCTTTGGCACTGCTCCTATTGAGAAATGGGACCTATGTCTCCTCCCCTCCAGTCTGACTGCTTTCTGCTTTCATCAGTAGAATACTGGGGAGTGGTACTGTGCTGGTTTCCAAGCTTGGCTTTAAGAGACCTGGCTGGGCACGGTGGCTCATGCCTGTAATCCCAGCACTTTAGGAGGCTGAGGTGGGTGGATCACGAGGTCAGGAGATTGAGACCATCCTGACCAATATGGTGAAACCCTATCTATACTAAAAATACAAAAATTAGCTGGATGTGGTAGCGTGCGCCTGTAATCCCAGCTACTCGGGAGGCTGAGGCAGGAGAATCGCTTGAACCTAGGAGGCAGAGGTTGCAGTGAGCTGAGATCACACCACTGCACTCTAGCCTGGCAACAGAGCAAGACTCCATCTTAAAAAAAAAAAAAAGAAAAAAAGAAAGAAAGAAAAAAAAAAAAGAGACTGGCCACTTCCATTTCCTGTCTCTTGGGACATTGACTGGAGCCTTGAGCTTCCCTGTGAGAGTCTGACTACCCAGAGGCTGCCATCGAATAAGGAAGCCTAAGGTGGCTGCAGGAAGAAACAGTATGGAAAGACGGCTGGGGAGGGACAGAGAGACAGAGGGAGAAAGAGAAACAGATGCCCAGCCAACCCCTGGTTGTTCTACTTCCCCAACTATTCCAGTCTTGCAGCTGAGGCCCCAGACATTCTGGAGCAGTAATGAGCTGTTCTTTGCTGTGCTCTGTTTGAAGATAGTCATGATAAATTGTTGTTTCAAGCCACTACAGTATTGTGCAGTAATAATAGATACTTGGAAAGAATTTGGTACTTGGAAGTGGGGTGCTATCATAACGAACACCCAAACCATATGACACTGGCTTTGGGACAGAGTGTCAGAGAGAAGCAGAAAAAGCCAAGAGGAAGACTGAGGAAAGTATTTATAAGGCTGAAAAACAGAGGACTCTTCTTATGTAGTGACAGAAAGTGTGGGGACACTGTCGCCTATGGGAACGTGGAAAATAGAAAGGGTGCTTAACAGATTGTAGGGTTGGCTAGAGAGATGTCCAAGCAGAATGTAGAAGGTGCCAATGGCTTTTTCTAGTTGCCTGTGATAAAATACGAGACCAGAGAGATGATCTAAAGAAAAATTGTTCAAGTTCTTAGCAAAAATGAAAGAAAGTACAAATACTGGACTCTGATCTCTCCCATTAAAAGATTCTCAAATAATGAATGTCTCAAGGGCCGAAGATCAAATCCAGAATAAAATGCTTTGTCAGAAAAATTTAAGGGCAGGCTTAGTAGTATAGCATGTCTAAGAATCTTAAGGATGTGCCTTATGGACCATCTCAGTAAACAATAGAACTTATAAGAATCCTAAAGGTGTTGTCTTACATGAACCTCAAAGGAGACCCAGGTATTTCTTGTTTTTGTTTGTTTTGATTTTGTTTGTTTTGACTTTGTTTTGAGACGGAGTCTTGCTGTTGCCCAGGCTGGAGTGCAGTGGTGCAGTCTAAGCTTACTGCAACCTCTGCCTCCCAGGTTCAAGCAATTCTCCTGCCTCACCTTCCCGAGTAGCTGGGATTACAGGCACCCACTACCACACCCAGCTCATTTTTTGTATTTTTAGTAGAGATGGGGTTTCACCATGTTGTCCAGGCTGGTCTCAAACTCCTGACCTCAGGTGATCCACCCACCTTGGCCTCCCAAAGTGCTGGTATTACAGGCATGAGCCACTGTGCCCGGCCAGAGATCTAGGTATTTCTAATGTGTATAATGGGCACGTTTGCATCTTGTTCACAAGATTGCTGTGACTATTAAACAAAATAATACCCATCCTAAATATATGCTGATGTCTACTCTATGCCAGGCACTGTACTAGTGTTGGAGAATTTCTAAGAGTTATTAATCTTCAGGATTCTGGAACAAAAAAATTAGAATTCTCGAGAATTCTTGGGGATCCTCAAAATCCCCAAGTTTTTCTACATTTATTCTATATTCTACATTTTCCATAACACCTTCCTGATATGTTTTTAAAAACAATGACTGACCACAGTAGTAAATAGTGAACCATTTTTCTGTGATGGGATTATATAAAAAATTTTTAAGGCTTTTTGCAATAAAACTTCCCCCAAAAACAAACAAGAAATCCCCCCAGTGATAATAAATGCCTGGGTTATATGGTTTATTATTATTATGGACATATATACTGAGACAAGATTATACTACATTTCAGTGACATGTAAAAATAATTTCTTTCTTTCATTTATTTATTTATTTATTTGAGATGGAGTCTTGCTCTGTTGCCAGGCTGGAGTGCAGTGACACGATCTTGGCTCACTACAAACTCCGCCTCCTGGGTTCAAGTGATTCTCCCGCCTCAGCCTCCTGAGTAGCTGGGATTAAAGGCACTCACCATCATAGCCAGCTAATTTTTGCAGAGACAAGGTTTCACCATGTTGGCCAGGCTGGTCTTGAACTCCTGACCTCAGGTAATCCACCAGCCTTGGCCTCCCAAAGTGCTGAGATTACAGGTGTGAGCCACCACGCTGGCTAAAAGTTATTCTTAAAATGAAATTTAAAAACATGTAAACCATGAATTGCCTGAATGGCTTGGTCTTTGTTTCCTGACAAATATTCCAGATGTAGACTGTTTCTTTCATTCTATGTTAATATTAGTTTCTTATTACTAAGAATGTGTCTATAAGCATCGTCAAATTGAGCATTAGGGTACCTGATGGTTATTATAAACTCATTCACTTTTCTTAATGATGAAAATGTTGTCTTCTTTCACTGGTTTTGATTTTGCCCTTGAAGTCTATTTTATCTTTGCTAACTCAGAGTTTAGATGTTTCTGACTTCATGACAGGGTAGTTCCCAAAAATACTCTTCTTTGCATTGCTTCTGATAAAGCGTATTTTCCTCCACAAAAGTCTTTCCTTAATGATTTTGCTAATTGAGCCATTTTCATTTTTGTTTGCTGAAGCAAAAAGATTTGTCAACCTCATATAAACTGATAACTGCTTAAATATTTAATGAGAGATATGAGATCTTTTTTTCTGCATTAAACAATTCGATTTTAATTTCTTTTAAAAGCATACTACTCAGAGCACAATTCTGTTTTCGATTAGATTTGCATCATGATTACTTAATGCTTCAACTACTAATCAAACGAGTTTTAAGCAAATTATTTTCTCTCTCACAATTTTATATTCCATTTCTCTCTCCTCCTTCCCTTCCTCCCTCCCTCCTTCCCTCCCTCCTTCCCTTCCTTCCTTCCTTTATTTTTTTCTTTTTGAAAGAGTCTCACTCTTGTTACCCAGGCTGGCATGCAATGACGTGATCTCGGCTCCCTGCAATCTCTGCCTCCCGGGTTCAAACGATTCTCCTGCCTCAGCCTCCCGAGTAGCTGGGATTACAGGTGCGCGCCACAATGCCTGGCGAATTTTTCCATTTTTAGTAGTGACTAGGTTTCACCATATTGGCTAGGCTGGTCTCTAACTCCTGACCTCAGGTAATCTGCCCACCTCAGCCTTCCAAAGTGCTGGGATTACAGGCATGAGCCACCACACTCAGCCCCCTTTCTTCTTTTTTTAAGACAGGGTCTTACTGTGTTACCCGCTGGAGTGCAGTGGCGTGATCTCAGGTCACTGCAAGCTTGAACACCTGGGCTCAAGTGATCCAGCTGCCTCAGCCTCTTGAGTAGCTGGGTCTACGGGCACATGCCACTGCACCCAGCTGTTTTTTAATTTTTGGTAGGGATGGGCTTGCTGTGCTGCCCAGGCTGGTCTCAAACTCCTGAGCTCAAGTTATTCTTCCATCCTGGCCTCCCAATGTGCTGAGATTAGAGGTATGAGTTACTGCTTTTTTTCTCATTCTTTATGCAAAAGAAAATTTCTTATTGGAGCAAATGTAAACAGTTTTACAATTTTTCTTTTTCTAAAAATCGCCAGAAAGACACCACCTTGTAGATTATACTGACTGGCTCCAGCCACATCATCTGAATCAGAGTAATTGCTTTCATCTTTGTCACAGCCAGACTACACTGTGTTCACCTCCTCTGCCAGTTGTTTCTAATGCTGTATCTTCAAGTTTTTGAGTAAGACACTTTTGTTACAGCAAGGAGAAGAACCACACTTGCTGAAAACTTTCCAAATTTTTTCATTACTGCTGCACCATCACTAGCTGTTGATATTGATGGAATTCTGACCAGTAACATTTCCACGAAGAGCATTACAATTCTTTCTTTTTTTTTTTTTTTTCTGAGGAGGCACATCAACCCGATTTGTGTTTTTTCTTTCTTTCTTTTTTTTTTTTTAGATGAAGTCTCACTCTGTTACCCACGCTGGAGTGCAGTGGCACGATCTCGGCTCACTACAACCTCCGCCCCCTGGGTTCAAGTGATTCTCTTGCCTCAGCCTGCCGAGTAGCTGGGACTACAGGGATGTGCCACCACACCCAGCTAATTTTTGTATTTTTAATAGAGACCAGGTTTCACTATGTTAACCAGGCTGGTCTCGAACTCCTGACCTCATGAACCACCCACCTCGGCCTCCCAAAGTGCTGGGAATACAAGCGTGAGCCAACATGCCTGGCCACAATTTATTTCTTGTAGGAAGAATTAGAATTCTTTCCTCTGCATTTTAAACTGATTTTTCTTGGGATTGAGATAAGTATCAATTTCCTGAGAAATTCTGGGACGGTGTGGAAACATCACACTGCAGCAGGTGCTGGGGTCACAGCGATGAATAAGACAGACCCTATCCCTATCCTCAGATAAACACAATGATCCAGGTGTTTCCAATAGTGAAATGACAGTGAAGAAATAATGTGATGTGTCTGGAGATGGCCGTGGTATTTTTAGTTAGTATTGAGGTCTGGCGATATGTAATAGCCAAGCTGCAAATAACAGTGACTTAAATTAGATAGACACTTGTTTGTTTTTCTGACATTAAAGTTATCTAGAGGCTGGTATTGCACACTCCACCCCCATCCCACAGTGCTACTAGCCAGGTCCCTACCTGCTCTTCCTCCCGTCCTCTCTGCCTCCTCAGCATACAGGGTGTTTTCAGGAGCTCCAGTGATCACATCTGCATTAGAGGGGAAAATAGGAAGAAGAGCTGTTTGCTTCCCTTTTTTTTTTTCCACTTTTTTTTTTTTTTAGATGAGTTCTCACTCTGTTGCCCAGGCTGGAGTGCAGTGAAGCAATCATAGGTCACTCACTGTATCAATGAACTCCTGGGCTCAAGCCATCCTCTCACCTCGACCTCCTGAGTAGCTGGGACTACAGGTGTGAACCACCACACTTGACTAATTAAAAAAAAATTTATATTTTGTAAAGATGGGGTCTCACTATGTTGCCCAGGCTGGGCTCAAACTCCTGGCCTCAAGTGTTCCTTCTGCCTCAGCCTCCCAAAGTGCTGGAGTTATAGGCATGAGCCACCTCCTCTGACCTGTCCGCTTCCCTTTAAGGAAGCTTCTAGGAAGACCCACTGAACATATCCACTTACAGAAACATGGCCACATCTTGCTGCTAGTGAGCTGAGAAATACAGACTAATATACTGTGTATACTGGGCAGAAAAGTTTCCAGCTAGGCTGGGCATGGTGGCTCAAGCCTGTAATCCCAGCACTTTGGGAGGCCAAGGCAGGTGGATCACCTCAGGCCAGGAGTTCGAGATCAGCCTGGCCAACATGGTAAAACCTGGTCTCTACTAAAAATTAGCTGGGTGTTGTGGTGCATGCCTGTAATCCCAGCTACTCGGGAGGCTGAGGCAGGAAAATTGCTTGAAATCAGGAGGTGGAGGTTGCAGTGAGCTGAGATCGCACACTGCACTCCAGCCTGGGCAAGACAGTGATAAGCTTTATTAAAAAAAAAAAAAAAAAAAAAAAAATTTTCCAGCCAAAGATCAGGGTTATGTTTTGCATGTTGGCAAGGGAGACAGGAATGGGTGGTCTAAAAGGTCTTTTCCTAGGAAGTAACAATCTGGAACTTGAATGACAAGAAGCCTCAGGTTAGGTGATGGGAGCAGAATGTTTCAGGCAAGGGAAACAGCAAATGGAAAATGGTGATTTTGTGGAAACACGAAAGTCTGAAACGTAACGAGGAGGAAAGGAGATGAGTGTGGGAGATGGGCAGTGGCTAGACCGTACAGGCCTTTACTTGTCAGAATTGCTTTCATTAAAAAAAAAAAACTGAAAAATTTTAATTGCACTGGGAATTTATTTATTTTTTGGCAGAGTCTTGCTCTGTCACCCAAGCTGGAGTGCAGCGACACGATCTCAGTTCACTGCAACTTCTGCCTCCTGGGTTCAAGTGATTCTAGTGCCTCAGCCTCCATGTATTTGGGATTACAGGCATGTGCCACCATGCCTGGCTAATTTTTGTATTTTTGGTATAGATGGGCATGAACACCATTTCATCATAATGGCCAGGCTGGTTTCAAACTTCAGACCTCAGGTGATCTACCCACCTTGGCCTCTCAAAGTGCTGGGATTACAGGCATTAGGCACTGCACCCTGACTGCAGTGGGAATTAATTTTAAAGGAAGGAAGTGACATGCCTTAGATTCTTGCTAGTGCTGATATATAGCAGATGTTAAAGAAATCTACCCTTAAGTACACTGGAAATGTCTTGGTTTTTAATCCTGATTACATCCCTGGTCATTTAATGGGATGTGGGAAATTATTGATTGTTCTTGCCTTATGTCTATAGGCAACATATAAAATTACGTTTGCTCATCAGCTACCTAAAACCAGTAATACCACGAAGCAAATAAAAAGTAGAATGCTTTCCACTGGGGATGTGGATTACAGCAGATATGAGGCACTTGTGTGTGTGGTGTGTGTTTGGGGGAGAAGTACTGATAAATAAGAAAAAGTCACGTGTGTGTATCTGTGCTTGAGGCAGCTCTTTGAGGATGTGTGAGAATCAAGAAAAGGGCTTTTATTTAGATTTCTTTAATCATAGCTTTGTGCAGTGGCAGTAGCGTAGCCAATGAGGTTTATCCGAGGCGTGACTATTGCTAAGATTTCTTTAATCGTGCCTTGTTAACTTTATTTTCTTTTTTAAGGTCACTAGGCATTTGGTAGGAGTCCAGATCATACTGCTGGGCAGTGCTAGACAGCAACATTGACGTTTGTCAATTTACACTTGGCTTCTTAGTTTCTGTTGAGTAATTTGTGCTGCTTCAACACCATCAATGAGAGATGATGGTAAGCAAAACTTCAGCCTTCTGCTTTCCTGAAGCGTTAGGAATTGCCACAAATGCCTATCTGTGGTCGCCCTCTACTGGACTAGTTAAGCCTAACGTTTAAAAGCCACCAGACACCCTTTGTAATATCCCCTACTGGCAGAGACTACTCACCCTTTAGGTCTGAGAGAGGCCTCTGAGCATCCCTTCTTTCTCTCACCCTCTCTGATATGTGTTTGGATGACTATTTGATCAACGTCTGTCTCCTCCCTGTCTACACAGGCTGTACTCTGCATGAGGACAGGGACTCTGCCTCCAAGTGGCTGACACCATTCTTCAATAAATATGTATTCGATGGATGAATAAAGGGGGAATGAAGGGCCCACATGTCAAGAGTGAGCCTTTCACACTTCACTCCAGCTGACTGAAGCACGTAGGAGAAAATATAAATTCAAAGCATCTGTCTTGGAAAGTTTTTCTAAGCAACTTATGCTACTCTTAAAAACCCTGTTGGCCAGACGCGGTGGCTCACACCTGTAATCCCAGCACTTTGGGAGGCCGAGGCAGGTGGATCATGAGGTCAGGAGATGGAGACCGTCCTGGCCAACATGATGAAATCCTGTCTCTATTGAAAATATAAAAATTAGCTGGGCGTGGTGGCATATGCCTATAGTCCCAGCTACTCAGGAGGCTGAGGCAGGAGAATCACTTGAACACAGGGGGTGGAGGCTGCAGTGAGCTGAGATCGCACCACTGCACTCCAGCCTGGGTGACAGAGCGAGACTTTGTCTCAAACAAATAATGAAATAATACAATATGTACCGTTTTGCATCTGGCTTCTTTTCTTTTTCTTTTTTTTCTTTTTGACACAGAGTCTCATTCTTGTCACTGGAGTGCAGTGGCATGATCTTGCTCACTGCAACCTCCACCTCCTGGGTTTAAGTGATTCTCATGCCTCAGCCTTCCGAGTAGCTGGGACCACAAGTGTGCACCACCATGCCTGGCTAATTTTTACATTTTTCTGTAGAGAGGGGATTTTGCCCTATTGCCCAGGCTGGTCTTGAACTCATGAGCTCAAGCAATCTGCCTGCCTCGGCCTCCCAAAGTCCTGGGATTACAGGTGGGAGCCACCCCACCTCGCCTTGAAATCACATTTCAATATTTTTGTAAAGATGAGCAGAAAAGAACCAGGCACGGTGGCTCATGCCTGTAATCCCAGCACTTTGGGAGGCTAAGGCGGGTGGATCATGAGGTCAAGAGTTTGAGACTAGCCTGGCCAACATGGTGAAACCCCATCTCTACTAAGAATATAAAACTTAGCCAGGTGTGGTGGCGCATGCCTGTAATCTCAGCTACTCAGGAGGCTGAGGCAAGAAAATCACTTGACCCTCAGAAGCGGAGGTTGCAGTGAGCAGAGATAGCTCCACTGTGCTCCAGCCTGAGCGACAGAGCAAGACTCTGACTCAAACAAATAAAAAATAAAAAAAGAGCAGAAGACGTTAATAGTGATTTTTTTTTTCTTGGTAAAGCCTTAAGGTTTATACCAAAATTATAAGGCAGATCGCTGGCATAATATAAGATTAAGTTTACTCAACTTTATCAGTGGCTTCCCACTATGGAAGGGAATACATACAGAAGCTTCTTATGAGAGAGGTTGTTGTGTTGAGGTCACAAGGGCACTACACTTATGATCAGAAAAACTAGGACTGAGTTTTGTTGTTGTTGTTTAGGTTAGACAGGTGATGTGATAACGTTGTAGCAAGGTTCAGAGGGAGGCACATATTACACTTAGGCATGAACACCAAATCATCATGCTCATGAACTACAAAAGAACTGAGTTTTACTTGGTCAGTTACCATTTCTGAGCTTTGGGTAGGTCATTCACTCTCTGAGTTTCATCCATTAAAATGGACATGCTAATATTTGTCCCATAGAATTGTGTAGGGAAGGAACAAAATACTTTTTCCTCTTCTCTTTCTGATTCTTAGCACAAAAGAGAGATTAACAAACTTATTTAAGTTTTACATGATATGGGAATCTTCATAAGGAAGTGAAGACCCAAAGAAGCAGTTAAATATGCATGCTGTTTACAGTAGGTTTAATGAAGAGTGGACCATTGTGGAGAAATGTGATAGGGCAAAAAGGGTGTGCTCTAATGGTAAGAAACTGGGGGGAACTCAGCAAGTCTTGTTTGTTCACTTTTTAAAAAAATTTAGGGTCGGGTTGGGTGGCTCATACCTATAATCCCAGCACTTTGGGAGGCCAAGGTGGGTGGATCACTTGAGGTCAGGAGTTCAAGACCAGCCTGACTAACATGGTGAAACCCTGTCTCTTAATTAAATAGAGAGAGGGTCTTGCTATGTTGTCCAGGCTGGTCTCAAGCTTCTGGGCTCAAGCCATCCTTCTGCCTCAGCCTCCCAGAGTGCTGGGATTATAGGCATGAGCCACTGTGCCTGGCCCTCTGTTTTTGTTTTGTTTGTTTGTTTGTTTTTAATACCAATAAGTAAGACCTAGAGTTTTGAAAAAAAGGACATTACTGATAGGATAAGTGGTTACATAAACTACATTACATAAATTACATAAATATTTCCTGGAAGCTCTGGGCCCGTCAACTGCCCAGTGTGATTTCTCACCCTGCCCCATTCTGCACTGTGGGAAACTTTAGTTTGCAGGCTTCCTTGCTCTGTGAGTTTTGTATATTCTGCTGGGGACAGGCATGAGTGGATGGGTATTTCTCCTGCCTCTCTGTGCTTCCTGTGATGTCTTCCACAGCAGCAGAGTCTCCTTCAAAGCTCTAACTCCCTCTGAAAGACCCTCCCTCCATGGTCCAGACCCCCGCAAGGGAGCCTCTATAATAGTTCTATTTCCAGCCAGACAATCTTAGCTTTTGGGCTCTGAGAATAGCATCTCTTCCTACTGTCCCTCCAGCCCATGGGTGTTAGCTGATTCTTGCTGTCGCTAATCTCTGGGTTACATCACCATCCCGTTTGGCATCTCAGCTCTTCTCCCACTTTTGTAATCTATTTCCTGAATTAAATTCCATTGGATTGAAAGAGTGGCTTCTATTGTCCTGACTTGATACATCCTGATTTCATTCCTCTTCCACAGAAATGTTCAATTCCTCACTTTTGTTTTTGTTGTTGTTTTTGTTTTGAGACAAAGTTTTGCTCTTGTTGCCCGGGCTGAAGTGCAATGATCTCAGCTCACCACACCCTCCACCTCCTGGGTTCAAGTGATTCTCCTGCCTCAGCCTCCTGAGTAGCTGGGCTTGCAGAGCATGCACCACCACGACCGGCTAATTTTGTATTTTTAGTAGAGATGGGGTTTCTACATGTTGGTCAGCCTGGTCTTGAACTCCCGACTTCAGGTGATCCGCCCACCTCAGCCTCCCAAAGTGCTGGGATTACAAGTGTGAGCCGCCATGATCTGCAATTCCTCATGTTTATGGGAATATTTTTTTCTCCTTCACATATTTTCCTCTTCTTCTCTCTACTATGGAAGAAAACTAGGGTGGATTTGGAACCAGGCTGGGTTCAAACTTGGGTTCTGTTATTTCAGAACCATATGAATTAGGGTAAATTGCTAGCTTATAAGTGCTGAATAACTGTTTGTTAATTAATAAATGATATTTAACCATTACAATGCCTTGTGAAGATTTAAAACTTTTTTTATTTTAAAATTTATTTTTAATTATTTTTTTTTTTTATAGAGATGGGGTTTCTCCATGTTGGCCAGGCTGGTCTCGAACTCGTGACCTCAGGTGATCCACCCACCTCGGCCTCCCAAAGTGCTGGGATTACAGGCGTGAGCCACCGCGACTGGACTAAAATTTATTTTTACAGGACAGGGTCTTGCTATGTTGCCTAGGCTGGAGTGCAGTGGCTATTCACAGGCACAGTCATAGTGCGCTACAGCCTTGAACTCCTGGGCTCAAGAGGTCCTCCCACATC
The DNA here is from genome assembly GCA_963574635.1 of Cheracebus regulus. NCBI lineage: Eukaryota > Metazoa > Chordata > Mammalia > Primates > Pitheciidae > Cheracebus > Cheracebus regulus. The sequence continues at coordinate 12,095 of CAUYQU010007985.1, read as the reverse complement.
TGCTTCCTGAGAAGCTGAGGCTAGAGGTCCACGCTGCTGTGCCCAGCAAAAATTTTTGAGTGGTATAAATGCAAAGCATTAATATTACACAGTTGTTCTAAAAGGACTCATTTAAAAATATTTTCTAAAATTATGTACATAAAGAATTTGGTCTTCAGGAATACCACATTCTATGTGTTATTTCTTCAGATATTAGCTTCGTAGCGTAACAAGTCATGAGGTCTCTTTTGCTTTTATAACTTGATAGACTCAACTACTACAATACTATCACCTTGTATTATAATTATCTCATTTACTGTTGTTATTGTTCTGCCTCCCTCCCTCTAGACTATAAATCTCACAAAGTACTTGGCACATAGAAAGCTCTCAAGGAATACTTGTTGAGTGAATAAATATGCTATTTGATGATTTATGTGCCTGTGTCCTTAAACCTTAGCATGCATGGAGGACCTGAGCCATAGTAGATTTTGAATAAATGTTTGTTGCATTATGAATCCAATATTTAAACAAGTCCAAAGAGTTTAGCCCCAGTTTCAATGATGAAATCAATTAAGTCAATTTTTTTTTTTTTTTTTGAGACAGAGTCTCACTTTGTCATCCAGGCTGGAGTGCAGTGGCGTGATCTCGGCTTACTGCAACCTCCACCTCCCGGATTCAAGCAATTCTCATGCCTCAGCCTCCCAAGTAGGTAGGATTACAGGTGCCTGCCACCACACCCTGCTAATTTTTGTATTTTTAGTCGAGATGAGGTTTTGCCATGTTGGCCAGGCTGGTCTTGAACTCCTGACTTCAAGTGATCTGCCTGCTTTGGCCTCCCAAAGTGTTGAGATTACAGGTGTGAGCCACTTTGCCCAGCCAATTTTTACTTTTAACCTGGATCTAAATCACTAATCACTAGTTTCTAAACTAGGAAAGAGATGCTTAGGTCCAGAGGTTGTGTGAGTGAGGTAAGCATTTAGGTACTTGTGAACTCAGTACTTGTAGACTTCCATCAAAAATACTTGCCCACTAAAAATATTTGCCCATACTGCCTTTTAGGGGTGTTTGAGTCATCCTCGTGTGACTGAGAAAAAAGACCTAAAAAGTGGCAAGCTAGCCAGCCATGGTGGCTCACGCCTGTAATCCCAGCACTTTGGGAGGCTGAGGCAGGCAGATCACCTGAGGTCAGGAGTTCAAGACAAGCCTGGCCAACATGGTGAAACCCTGTCTCAAAAAAACAAAAACAAAAACAAACTTAAAAAAAAAAGTGGCAAGCTAGAATGGAGTAGTGATGTCACTCTTTCCAAGATCTAACAAAGAACAGCATAATTTTGAGGGGCTCAGCTGCTTTGTTTGCCTGTGGTTTGAGTTTGGCCAAGGGTGAATATCATTAAGGGGTCTGAGAGTGGGAGAAGACTGAGGCCAGGATATTTATTCACCTGTTTCCCTACTGCTGTGTCTGCACAGGTTGGCTGCATCCTTCTGAAGGCCACGGCTCTTGTCAGAAAGAAGCCCTCTCTAGATGGCTAAGCTCTCTGGGTTGCAACAATTGCTCTTTTTCCTTGAGCTTTAGGTTAGGGGGTTGGGAGGAAGCAATAGTTCCCCCCACTGCTAGCTCTAGGGTGCTACACTTTCTCTTTCTGGTTTCCCTAATCTGGCCTACCCCATTATAAATAGACCCTCTATTAAAATATCCTCAATTTATCCATACTGAGTGTGCCATCTGTTTCTTTTTGGATGCTGACTGCTTCAAAGTGATATGGGAAAGTATCCCAGACATATGTTTGTCTCATTCGTCACACCCAGAAAGATAATTTAGGATTTGATTATGAAAGAACATGGTAGAAAATAGAGTATACAAAGTTTTTCCTTGGAAGACATTCACTGGACATTCTCAAGAATGGCAAGAGAAGGCATAATAAAAATAGCTGCCAGATGAGGGGCAGGACTGACTTAGACAGATGTGGAGACTCACATCGTGAACTTTTGATCCAAGAACTACTGCAGGAACATACCAGAAAACTGAAAGAATCCACTGACCTTTGAAAGAAGCGGCTTGCTGCTGCAAACTCCAAGAGACAGCTGAAAAACTGTGAGTGCCCGAAGTGTGAGAGGGGAAATTCCACTTCCAAACACACATCCTCACTGGAGAGCCTGAAAACCCACATCGTGGGAGAAGGATTTAACCTTACCTAGAGCTGAGGCGAATTTAGAGAGTTGAGCAAAATGTAAAAGTAGAAGCAGTAGCAGGAAGAGCCCTGTAGGCACTCCTGGTCCCCAGGGAACTCATTTCTGACTGTATCTCACAGGGGCCCTTGAGGGGAGGGAGCTGCCAGTGGAATTAGGGAAAGCTCACAGGGAGAAGGAAACTTCCAGCTGAACTTTATAGTGATTTTGAACATGAATTTTGCGGAGCAGAAGAAGCGCAGATAGGAGCACAGAAGCCGTGAGGGGTGGCTGGGCCTGAAAGCCTTACTTGCTTTATTAGGCTTGTATGGAGGTGGGGGAGTAGTTTCCACCCCTGCTCACTGGCTGCCTAGATATAAACTTGGTGCTGTTGAGGAAGAATGAGGGTAGTGAGACTGGCCTTTCAGGCTGAGTGGGAGCAGGGTGAAGCCTGTCACTGCTAGTTTTCCCCCAACTTCCCTGGCGACTTGTCGGCATGACAGCAGAGGCAGCCATAATCCCACTGAGAACCTAACTCGATAGGCCTGAAAACCACACCCCCATCCCCCACAGTGGCCACAGTAAGCCCCGCCCCAGGAGAGTACCAGCTCAGACAAGCCCAACTCTGCCCTCACCAGATGGTCTTTCTCTGCCTGCCCTGGTAGGCAAAAACAAAAGACATATAACTCAGGGAAGTTCTATGGCGCTGCCCATCACCCGAGAAACTCGAATACTCATCCTGGAGACCCTAGGGCTAGCTTGTGTCTCCCCTCTACTATGGCAGCTGACTCTGTCTTGAAAGCGCCACCTCCTGGCTGGAGGCCAACCAACACAAACCATTGCAGCAACTCATCAAAGAATAACCCTGCCCCAATAAAGGAGAAAACAACAGCTAACCCCACTGCCTGTAACATTCTGGCTAGCCAGGGGTCCTAAGTCTGTCCACATGATAGCTTTACCGCCAGTACAACTAGCATTTGAGAAAACCAGCACACTAAACCAAACTACAATCCAGGACTCTCACAGAGTCCGCTCCACTCCCCTGCTACCTCTGCCGGAGCAGGTGCTGGTATCCACAGCTGAGAGACCTGAAGATGGAGCACATCACAGGACTCTTTGTAGACCCTCCTCAGTGCCAGCCCAGAACCCAGTAGCTCCACTGGGTGGCTAGCCCCAGAAGAGAAATAACAATCACTGCAATCTGGTTAATAGGAAGCCCCATCCCAAGGGGAAGGGAGAGAGCTCCAGATCAATCGAGCACCCTATGGGACAAAAGAATCTGAACAGAAGCCCTTGAGCCCCAGATCTTCCCTCTAACGTAGTCTACCCAAAAGAGAAGGAGCCAGAAGAATAATTCTGGCAATATGATAAAACAAGCTACTTTACACCCCCAAAAGATCACACTAGCTTACTATCAATGGATCCTGTGAAAGGAAAATTTTCTGGGCCCCCAAATCACTAAGGAAAACTAGCTGGAAATTGCTTAGGGCAAACCTGCCTCTCATTCTATTCAAAGTTATCCCTCTGCTCATTGAGATAGATGCATATCTGATTGCCTTCATTGGAAAAGCTAAACAGAAACTCAAAAGAATGCAACTGTTTGTGTTTCACCTATCTGTGACCTGGAAGATCCTCCTCTGCTTTGAATCTTCCAGTCTTTGCTTCAAGTTGTCCTGCCTTTCCAGGTTGAACCAATGTACTTCTTACATATGTTGATGTCTCATGTTTCCCTAAAATGTATGAAACCAAGCTGTGCCCCAACCACCTTGGGCACATGTCCTCAGAACTTCCTGAGACTGTGTCACAGGTGCGTCCTCCACCTTGGCAAAATAAACTTTCGAAATTAACTGAGACTTGTCTCAGATTTTCTAGGTTCAAACCTCAAAGAACTAGAGAAACAAGAATAAATCAAACCCAAACCCAGTGGAAGAAAATAAATAACAAAGATCAGGCCAGGCATGGTGGCTCACACCTGTAATCCCAGCACTTTGGGAGGCCAAGGTGGGCGGATCACTTGAGGTCAGTAGTTCAAGACCAGCCTGGCCAAAATGGTGTAACCCCATCTCCACTAAAAAAAAAAAAAAATAGCTGGGTGTGGTGGTCCATGCTTATAATCCCAGCTACTAGGGAGGCTGAGGCATGACAATCACTTGAACCTGGGAGGTAGAGGTTGCAGTGAGCCGAGGTCACCCCATTTTACTCTAGCCTGAGTGAGAGAGTGAAACCTCATCTCAAACCCATCCCCACCAAAAAAAAGAAATAACAATGATCAGAGCAAAACTAAATGAAATTGAAACACACAAATAAAAAAGATAAATGAAACAAAAAACCGATTCTTTGAAAAGAGAAATAAAATTGATAGACCATTAGCAAGATTAACCAAGAAAAGAGAGAAGATCCAAATAAGCTCAATTAGAAATGAAATGAGAGATACTACAATTGATACCACAAAAATACAAAAGATCAGTCAAGACTACTATGAACACCTTTACAGGCACAAACTAGAAAACCTAGAAAAGATGGATAAATTCCTGGAAATATACAACCCTGTAAGAAATAAGAATAAATAAAAGGTTCCTCTTCAAAGCTTTCCCCCTAGTTCATTATAAATAAATAACAGTTTCTTCAAAGGTTAATTTACTTTAAAACTTTTGTTAACAATCTTAAAGTAGCTGTTAGTCATGATAAAGGAACAAGTGCATTCCATGTTCTTAATTCTTACACTTTAACCTAGATATTTGCCCTGACATGCCTGGACAAGCCCAGGCAAGTCTTAGGTTTTAGCTTATTCCCCTTCCTTATTTGGAAATGTTATAGCTTCTCTAAGAATTCCTCAAGTTACTTTCTCTTTTCGTTTGTTCTCCTCTGCCTTTACCCCTTTAGAAAATTTTCAAGTTTTTAGTCAATCAGGTCAAGCATAGAATGTGAGGTCCCATTCTGGCCAATGGAAACTGGACACAGCAGTAGGGCAATCATGTCAGGTTATGAAAGTTATAAATGTCCCTGTCTTCTTTGTTCAGGTGTGCTCTCATGGCAAGACTGCTGGCGAGTTGCACCCTTCCTGCAAGAAGTACACTAGCCTTGCTGAGTGATCCATTGTCTCTGTGTGGATTTTTCCCAATATTGTAAACCTTTTTCCAGCAAACCCTCCTAGATTAAACTAGGAAGAAATAGAAACCCTGAGCAGATCAATAACAAGCAGTGAGATTGAAATGGTAATTTAAAAATTGCCCACAAAAAAAGTTCAGGACCAGATGGATTCACAGCTGGCTTCTATCAGACATTCAAAGAAGAATTGGTACCAATCCTGTTGACACTATTCCAAAAGATAGAGAAAGAGGGAATCCTCCCTAAATCATGTTATGAAGTCAGTATTACCCTAATATCAAAACCAGGAAATGACATAACGAAAAAAGAAAACTACAGACCTATATCCCTGATGAACATAGATGCAAAAATCCTCAACAAAATACTTGCTAACTGAATGAAACAGCATATCAAAAAGATAATCCACCCTGATCAAGTGAGTTTCATACCAGGGATACAGGGATGATTTTATATATGCAAGTCAATAAATGTGATACACCACATAAACAGAATTAAAAACAAAAATCACATGATCATGTCAATAGACACACACACACACACACAAAATTTGACAAAATTCAGGATCCGTTTATGATTAAAACCCTCCGCAAAATCAGCATAGAAAGGACATATCTTAAGGTAATAAAAGCCATATATGACAAACCCACAGCCAATGTTATACTGAATGGGGAAAAGTTGCAAGTATTCCTTACTTCTAATCAACATAGTACTGGAAGTTCTAGCCAGAATAATCAAAGAAGAGAAAGAAATAAGGGGCGTCCAAATCAGCAAAGAGGAAATCAAACTGTTGCTGTTTGCAGATAATATGATTACATACCTGGAAAACCCTGAAAACTCAACCAAAAAGCTCCTAGATCTGATAAATGAATTCAGTAAAGTTTCAGGCTACAAAATCAATTTACACAAATTAGTAGCACTGCTATACATCAACAGTGACCAAGCTGAGAATCAAATCAAGAACTCAACCCCTTTCACAATAGCTGCAAAATAAATAAACAAGTAAAGGACCTAGGAATATACCTAGCCAAGGAGGTGAAAGACCTCTATAAGGAAAACCACAAAACACTGCAGAAAGAAATTATAGATGACACAAAAAATGGAAACATCCCATGCTCACAGATTAGTAGAGTCAATGTTGTGAAAATGACCATACTGCCAAAAGCAATCTACAAATTCAATGCACTTCCCACCAAAATATCATCATCATTCTTCACAAAACTAGAAAAAAAAATCCTAAATTCATGTGGAACTAAAAAGTGCCCACATATCCAAAGTAAGACTGAGCAAAAAGAACAAATCTGGAGACATCACATTACCCAACTTATACCAAAGGTTATAATCACCAAAACTGCATAGTACTGGCATAAAAATAGAAACATAGACCAGTGAAACAGAGCAGAGAACCAGAAATAAAGCCAAATACAGCCAACTGATCTTTGACAAAGCAAACAAAAACATAAAGTGGGGAAAGGACACCCTATTCAACAAATGGTGCTGGCAAGCCCCATGTAGAAGAATGAAACTGGATCCCCATCTGTCAACTTATACAAAAATCAACTCAAGGTGGATCAAAGACTTAAATTGAAACCATAAAAATTGTAGAAGATAACATCAGAAAAACCCTTCTAGACATTGGCTTAGGTAAAGACTTTATGACCAAGAACCCAAAAGCAAATACAATGAAAACAAATAGATGGGACTTAAACTAAAAACCTTCCAAATAGCAAAAGAAATAACCAACAGAGTAAACAGGTAACCGACGGAGTAAGAGAAAATCTTTGCAAGCTATGCATCTGACAAAAGACTAAACCAGAATCTACAAGGAACTCAAACAAATCATAAGGAAAAAAAAATCCCATCAAAAAGTGGGCTAAGGACATGAATAGATAGCTCTCAAAAGAAGATATACAAATGGCCAACAAACATATGAAAAAATGCTCAACATCACTAATTATCAGGGAAATGAAAATCAAAACTACAATGCGACACTATCGTACTCCTGCAAGATGATCATAGTTAAAAAACAAAAATATAACAGATGTTGGCATGGATATGGTGAAAAGGGAACACTTTTACACTGCTGGTGGGAATGTGAACTAGTAGAACCACTATGGAAAACAGTGTGGAGATTCCTTAAAGACATTTGATTCAGCAGTCCCACTGCTGGGTATCTATCCAAAGGAAAAGAAGTCATTATACGAAAAAGAAACTTGCATGCACATGTATATAGCACTACAGTTGGTAATTGCAAAAATAGGGAACCAGTCCAAATGCCCATCAACTGATGAGTGGATAAAGAAAATGTGGTATATATATACTATGGAATACTACTCAGCAATAAAAAGGAAAGAAATAATGGCATTCAGAGCAACCTGGATGGAATTGGAGATCATTATTCTAAGTGAAATAACTCAGGAATGGAAAACCAAACATTGTATGTTCTCATTTGTAAGTGGGAGCTAAGCTATGAGCAAAGGCATAAGAGTGATACAATGGACTTTGGGGACTCAAGGGAAGTATGGAAAGGGGGTGAGGGATAAAAGACTACACACTGGGTACAGTGTACACTGCTTGGGTGATGGGTGCACGAAAATCTTAGAAATCACCATGAAATAACTTAACCGTGTAACCAAACACCACCTGTTCCCCAAAAACCTATTGAAATAATAATTTAAAAAACCCAATTCTTAAAAAAAAACTTGTAAAAAATGAACTTTATATAAATGGAAAAAATAGCTGCTGCTTTCACCTAGTGCTTGTCATGAGTCAGTGTTCTAAGCATTTGCAAATATTAACTCCATCAATCTTTATGACAATCCTATGAGGTATTATTATTATTATCCTCATTCAAGAGAAGAGGCAACTGATGCACAATTTAAACAACTTGCTCAAGGTCACATAGTAAGTGGGAGATTCAAACTCAGTCAGGCTGAGTTTGTACCAAAATCTATTCTCTCAAACTTTACACTACCATCATGGCCTTTGACGTCCCCTCCCATGGTTCCACTCAACCTCAACCACTCCGCTCTCTGTGAAAATTTCAGAAGAGTATTCTCCACTTGCTGTCTTCATATCTCACCAACACACTTGAAATCATTTTCTGCCTGCACTTTTGCAAAGAAACTGTTTTAGCTAAGGTTAATAAAGACCTCCTATCAACACAATTTGTTTGGGATCTTTTAGATCCTAAATGTTACTTCTCATATCTTTGACTTTGGACACCATCGACTACTCTCTCATTTATGAAACTCTTTTCTCCTTTAGCTTTTAGTTATATTCTAGAAGTGTCCCAGATGTCATTCCTTTTCTTTTTCTTTTTTGCCTCGGTCTCAGCTACTGGCTCTTTCTGCTCCAAAATGTTGGTGTTCCCAAGGTTTCTTTCCTAAGCCCTTTTCTCTCTGTACACTGTAGGTTCTCTTTGAGTCATCTCATCCAAGACTGGGGCTCCAGTTGCCACTAATACAAACCTGACTAAAAGGAAAGAAAAGGAATTGAGGAAGTCTAGAAATAGTTTGACTGACCAAGTTTAACATCCTGATCCTGTTTGAATCATCCTTGTGAGGAAATACTGGTGAATCCGGCCAATTTGGTGGAAAGGCGTTGGGGCCAAATTGTCCATGGTATTTACACAACAGGGCAGGAAGAAAATGGGCAACCAAGAGAGAACAGAATTGTGTCGGAGGAGGATTGCTAAGGGTCAAACTGAAGAAGCCACTAGACTGAGTGGCCAGAGCAGCTGGAAATAGGAAACTATCCTTAAATGTAATCATCATCTAATTGAACTCCCTGCCTTCAGGGCTTCTTTGCACCAATCTATCTTTCACAAAGCTGCCAGAATTAGATATCTACAACTTACCTTCGTGATCGTATTACTCCTTTACTAATATGTGGTAGTTCCATATTGTCTGTAGAATAGACACACTCGTGAGGCTTTTCATGAGCCGGTTCCCAGCTTGTCTGTTTAGCCTCATGTTCTTCTGATCCCTGCCTTATACTCTATGTTCCATTGATGCCATGCTTCTTGATGATCCCTGAGCACATGCAGATGATGTGTACATGTTCCTCTGTGAGGACCTCCAAGCCCTCCTCATCTCCTCATTCATTCATCAGAACATAGTTCTTGAACACCTGCTGTGGGCCCAGTTCCGAGCTCAGTGCAGAGACCAATGCTGCAAGCCACAAGCATACAGAGTCTCGGCTCTATTGGAGACAGATAGTGATCAAAGAGTTTCAGGAAAGGCACCAATTTTCACTTATGGTGAGTTTTATGAAGGGAAAGTACATAGTACCATGACAGAGTGAAATGAGGGGAAAAGTAGAGTGCCAAAGAAAGGGTTAGGAGTTAGCTAAGGGTAGAGAGAGCACGTGCAAAGTCCCTGAATAGAAGGAAATTGGCAGGTATGCTGAGAAGGACAAAGAGGGTAAGGTAGAGGGAAAGGCTGACAAGTGAGAGGAGATAAGGACCTTCACAAAGGGAGGTTGGATGGTTCCCTGAGAACCATAGGGAGCCACAAATTGTAAGCAGGTGTTGGGGTAGTATCAACATGATCAGGTTTGCTTTTAAAAAGGTTAGTCTGGCTGCATGTGGAGGATGGATTTAAGGGAACAAGATTGGAGGTAGGAAAACCAAGGAGGAGGCTGTGGCAATTGTCCCTGTGCATAAAAACAGGCTCTGAGCATCACCATATCTTGCCCAGGGTTTTGCTGTTGCTCTTGGCCCCTCCTCCAGTGGGTTTAAAGTTCTATGAAAAGTCTGGACAGAAATGTTATAGACAGACCTGAAACCTAGGGGACTCTGGGATGTCATTGAACTTCTAGTTGTTTCTTTTGGAACACTTGTTATATTGCTCTAAATTGACTTATTTACATGCCTGTTTTCCCCAGGCCTCTGCCACCAGTTTGACACATGTCTTATTCATCCTGGTCTTCTCAGAGCAAAGCAAAGTCTCTGACATAGTATATGCTCAATGAATGAAAGAATGAGGATCATATTAATAAAAATTATTATGGCTGGGCATGGTGGCTCACACCTGTAATTCTAGCACTTTAGGAGGCTGAGGTGGGTGGATCACCTGAAATCAGGAGTTTGAGACCAGGCTGGCCAACATGATGAAACCTCATGTCTCCTAAAAATACAAAAATTAACCAGGCATGGTGGTGCATGCCTTTAGTCCCAGCTACTTGGGAGGCTGAGGCAGGAGAATCACTTGAACCCTGGAGGTGGAAGTTGCAGTGAGCTGAGATGGTGCCACTGCATATCAGCCTGGGTGATACACTGAGACTCCATCTAAAAAGAAAAAAAAAATTATGACTGTTGTATCACAGAATGCAACCATGAATCTGTAATAACAATAAAATGAATATTTAACACTGTTAGAGGTTCTAGATAACTTTAAAAAGTAGGGAGAAGTTCAGTTATTCAAAGAACTCCATGTATTTTAAAAAATAAAATGAGCAATACGTACAGATAGGAACATGAATTTTGTTGCTATGAAGGAATATTTTTCTTTTCTGTACTAATATTTATATAACTTTGAGAACACAAGAACATTACAAATAGAATGCAGTAGCCAAGACATGAAGAAAAAGATTAAAACTAGAAATAGAATTAGCAAAGAATATTTGCTTGTTCACAATGGTGGCTACTGTATTTAAAAACTTTAGAAGGCAAATTGCCCCCATGGTTTCCAGCTCTGACTGTACATTTGAATCAGCTGAGGACTCTACAAACACAGGAATCCTGTGCCCTACTTCAGACTAAGTCCTACATTTGAGTGAGATCAAACTTTGGGATTTTTTTTTTTTTTTTTTTTTTGATATGGAATCTTGCTTTGTCACCAAGGCTGGAGTACAGTGGCTGGATCTTGGCTCACTACAACCTCAACCTCCTGAGCAATTCCTCTACCTCAGCCTCCCAAGTAGCTGGGATTACAAGTGCCACCACTCCTGGCTAATTTTTGTATTTTTAGTAGATGGGGTTTCACCATGTTGGCCAGGCTGGTCTCGAACTCCTGACCTCAGGTGATCCATCTGCCTCAGCCTCCCAAAGTGCTGGGATTACAGGCACATTACAGGTGAGCCACCACACCTGCGGGACCTTTTTTTTTTTTTTTTTTTTTTTTCCGAAAAGCTTCCCGCATGATTCAAATGTTAGCCAGACTGAGAACCACTGCTTTGGTAGAGTGTCCTGGAGGGACGAGCTGATGAACGAGAGGATACAACGTTGACATCCCTGCAGAGAGAGCAAACAGAGGAAGTAGGGGAAGAGGAAGAAGTCTCCTAATCAAGTTGTAGAGAATTTACCAGACACCAAAGACTGATGTATATCAATTAAAGGATTTGGAAACTCAAAATGGAAAAAATGGCAGCCAGGAATAACATACAGATTTCTGCCAGGCATGGTGGCTCATGCCTGTGATCCCAGCACTTTGGGAGGCTGACGTGGGCGGATCACAAAGTCAGGAGTTCGAGATCAGCCTGGCTAACACGGTGAAACCCCGTCTCTACTAAAAATACTAAAACTTAGCCAGGTGTGGTGGCATGCGTCTGTAGTCCCAGCTACTCAGGAGGCTGAGGCAGGAGAATCGCTTGAACCTGGGAGGTGGAGGTTGCAGTGAGCTGAGATGGCGCCAGTGCACTCCAGCCTGGGAGACAGAATGAGACTCTGTCTCAGAAAAATAAATAAATAAATAAATAAATTTGCAAGTGTGGTGGCACATGCCTGCAATTTGGGGAGGCTGAGGCATGAGAATCGCTTGAACCTGGAAGGCAGAGGTTGCAGTGAGCTGAGATGGTGCCACTGTACTCCAGCCTGGGCAATAAAGTGACTGTCTCAAAAACAA